>JH720396.1:52767-165023 GCA_000231825.2 Tetrahymena elliotti 4EA
TTTAAATTATTTTACCTTTTTTGAAATATGTTCATTTATTCATTTTGTTAGATTTTTATTACATTAAGAAAGCTTATTTTAAATAATTTTTTTGTCTTCTCCAAATAGCAAGATTAATGAAGAAGATAGAATTTTAAATATTTTAAATTGAAATAAAATAAAAAAAATAGTTTTTGTTTCTCATAAATATTAATTTTTAGAAGTAAAAATTCAGATTTAAATAAAATTCTACTTGAGAACATATGATAAGTTTTATTTAAAATTTTTATTGTTGAATTAAAATTCTGTTATGAAAAAATTCTATAAGGTGGAATTTATTTGTTTGTTTAATTTATTTTTTTCTTTTAATAAATAATAATAATTTTCACCAATTATTTATTTTTTATAATTTAATAAGTAGAACTATTTTAAGTAGCAGTAATTAAAGTATTAAAAATGTCAGAATTTTTTTCGCCATAAGATTAGGAAGTTAAAAATTTAGCAAATAATGTTTAAAACCATTTTTAAAAGAATACCTATCCATGTAAGCACAAAAATAAATACCAAAAACTCATAGAAAATAAAATGATGTCTTCTGATTATAATCTGAAAGATTCTTGTAATATTTTTTCAAAAAAGTAGATAGATGAGCAATTTTTTATCACACTTCCTGACATAAAGTAAATCTATGAAAATGAATAAAAGATTATCAGCTAGTGGGAGTAAATTGTTAAGGATAAATAATAAGACTTAAAGAAATCTATAGAAACTAGCTCAAAAGAAAAAATTTATGCATTGAGCTCCAATTTTGAGATTTAAGATGCAGATTTAAATAAGAGAGTTAGGAGGAGATCATCTTTAGTATCAGCAAATCCAGAAAAAAGAGATAATTTATTTGAATCAAATCATACTGAAAAGGATCAATTAAGCAGCTAATATTTTAGAAGAACATCAATTGATAAAAGTGTCAATTTTTTGGCTAAGTCAGCTTTGTAAAATAAAGCTAAGAATAATATTGGTGCAATGCCTACTTATAGTGACTATTAAAAATTAAAAAAAATTAGTTTATAGGGAATGGATACTTTTTAAACAAATTATTCAACTTTTTATGAAACACCTAAACTCAGTTAATCATAGAAACAATTTAGACGCAATCAAACATAAAAGCTTATGCAGACTGTAAGAATTGAAGAAGAATACAAAAATATTGAAAAGAAGGAGATTGTTACTTTTCCTTAACAATAAAAGTAGTAAGCTTTTGATTAAAAATCAAATTTATCTAAAGATTAAAACGAGACAGATGATTTCAAATTAATTAGCTTTTGTAATGATACCAATGGTTTTGCTAAGAGCAAATTCAACTAATCTCAAATATAATTTAATAATATGAAGACTAATGATATTTAAGAAATCAGGCAAATTATTGACTAATAATAAAACTAACAAACTTCTAATTAATAAAAGTTAAAAGAGAACTTAAAGAAGAAATTTGATAAATTTAAGTTCATAAATAAGATAGACTTAGAAATGGGAGTCAACTATACCTTTGAAGAGCATCTAAATAGGATATCTTAAGAAAAAGAAACTTTATAAAATTTCTATAATCATATCAATAATGTGTAATTAGGATAATAAAGTGCAAACCCTAATTAAAATAACAATTAATTTGATTCAAAGATTAATATTTCTCTCAAAAAGCATATCAGTTCTTAGATTTAGTCAAAAGCTTAATTTAATTCAAAAATTAATGTTTCTAAAACAAATGCTCTTAGCTCAAGTTAAACAAGTGTAAGAGATGGCCATCATTCTCTCAGGAAAAAGAAAGATGAGGCAAATTATAACACTTTACCTTCTTATCCTACATATCATTAACAAGGTTAGAAAACAACAAGTTCTCCTGCAGCTGTAATAGAAGTTCCTAACAATTTATTTATGAAGAATAGTAATAAGAGATAATCAATTTTATCTCTTTAGTAGTCATAGAGTGTTGTCTAAAACTTTAACTTTCCTTTCTAATTTTTAAATTCTCTTTCCAGAGAGGAATCAACAAAAATAAATACTGTTCAGTCTTTCTTCCCAGATTTCACAAATAATTTAAGATTTTTAGAAAAGTAAATTTAAATTTTATTTTTAATAAACTATTAATTGTTATATAAAATAAGGTATAAGTAAACAAAGAAAAGAGCAGCAAGAGCTCTTAAAAAAATCCTAGGCTGGAATGAAAAAATGGCACCATTGATCTTAACAGAAGATGGGACAGAGATCAAAAAAGATCTTGATTTTTAGACAGCTTTTTTCGAAGAAGTAATAAAAAATCAAAAGTAAAACTCTATTAGAGAAGCTGGATTAAACAAAAAAGAAATAGGTTTCAAGTAAAATTCAACTGGAAATTCAAACATAATAACTCTAAGTTTTGATGCTATCTGGGAAAGCTTTTAAAAATATTAATACTTAAATAAAAATTTAATTGAAGTTTTAGAAAGAAAAGAAAAGGAATTATTTAAATAATATAGAAGCTCTTTGTTAGAAGAAATAGTGGATATCCATAAAATGTAATCTTAATAGCTTAACAAATACCCTCTTTCCAATAAGCAATATCAAGTTTTAGTTACCCTCCCAAGTAATATTTCATATATTTTAGACCGTAAAAACTATCTCTAAAAAGAATAAGCACTTGATAACTTAGTAATGCATGAAATAAACTTAGGATAGTTCCCTTTTCTACTTTAATTTGATAGAATTAGGAGTAAATATATAAACCTCTCTAATCAAGTTATTCGTAATTATGAAAAATATGTATGAAGCAAAAAATAATAGAATAAATTGATCTTACATATTTATTTGTTTAATAATTAAATTGAAAATATTAACTATGAATTTTAATTGAAATATCACTCACAAAAAGATTAAATGAGGAGTACTAATTTTTCTTATCTTTATCCAATAAATTTAAAATTAATTAACAAATTAATATTAACTTACTGAATAATAAAGTATAAATTCATTCATTCATAAAGCAAAAAGAAAAGTGAAATAGCATGTAAAAGGATTTATAAATAATGAGATCTTAGAGCTATGAAACATGAAATGAATGAAATAAATAATCAATGCATTAAATAAAATATTCTGATATTTAAAAGTAATTAATTATTTTTTTAATTTTGCTCAAAAATTCATATTTAAAATAACTTATTCCTTATGAAGAAAAAACGATAATTAAAAATATTTATTGAAAGGTTTCTATTAATTTAAATTAAGCACCAACAAACATATCTTTTAATATCTTTTAAAAAAAGAAATAAATGAGTAAAATAAATAAAATGATCTCCATATATTCCTCTATGAGATTGGGGAGGGGGTTGGTGAGAATTAATGAGGATTTACAGTAAATTTTATTTTGAAGATTAAAATTATAATTTTATTAAAATATTGAAAGTTTTATTCTAAATTAAATTAAAGTTAATGAATAAGATATTTTAAAGAAAAAAAAGTAAAGTTCATAATAACATTAAATAAACAATAATAATGAGATATTAGAGCTAGATAATAATATGTAAAAAGAATAAAACAAATAAAATGAGGATTAAAGAAATTTTTAAATATTTTAAAAATAAGTTAATTATAATTTTAATTTTGGTTGTTTAAATTAATCTATTCATCAATTAATTCAAACAGATATTTTAATATATATTTTGTTGATTTTTGTTTGCTTTTTGTAATTGAGTTTATTCTAAATTCTCTATTTTGTTATTATAAGCATTTCATTTTTAATTTACATTTTTATTTATTTTTCATTTCACCCAAGCACCAATGTAAGATAAATCTAAGTTCATGGTTTCGAATTTATAGGCTTCGTGGAGGAAATTCATGTAATCTAAGAATGCAGGTTTACCAATCTTTTTGAATTTGTATTTTACTTCAATTTAATCACCAGGCATCAAGCTGTAATTATTTGATTTGGCTAAAACACCATTTATGAAGGGGAATATTTAGTATTCATATTTTAACACTTTGTTTGAAAGCTTTTAATATTTAGTATAGTAATCGAATTCATCTTTAACATCATCAGTTGGTTTTAAAAGATTCTTTTTCTCATCCCATTTAGTTTATTAAGAGAATAATTCTACAAAGATAATCATCTTTTTAGTGGGAGAGTCGCTGTAGAAACCTATTTTTAACATCTCATATTTCTCATTTTCCAAGTCATTCAAAAGATGGTCAAGCAAATTAGTTAAAATTTTAGAACACACTACAAAGCTTGCATCTGCAAAGAATTAGTTTCCAAAGCATCTAGTTTCTATTTCTTTTGTTTTAACATATTCAAACCCAAATATTTCTTTAGTATTATGATAAGCAATAAAAGCACCATCCATTCTACCTATAATTATAAATTTTTAAATTTATCTCTATGATTGCTAATATTCAAATTTTTTTACCTATTTTAAGTTAAAATGCATATTTAAGCATGGCGCCGCGGATAAGATCATAGTATTCTCTTTCAAAGGATGAATGTAAACCAAACTTGCTATTTATCTTATAGTCTATGTGATCAAGATAGTTATTTAAATCATAACGAATAGGACATACTGCTCTTGTCTTTATTTCAAAGACAAAAGGTAAACCAGTTTTTGGATCTATTGCCTAACAATCAATTTAAGAACGTAAGCAAATATCTATTAAATAAAAAAAATTTTTTAATATTAGATCATTCAATTTTAGAAATGCAAAAAACTATAAACTTCTTGATAAACAATTTTATTCATATTTTCCTATTAAAATAATGAAAATTTATTTTATTTACTTTTATTGAGTTTCATAAAACGATGGTGATCATCATCTATGAGCTATTCCTTTACAGGACTATTTTTTAGTAAACCATTTCTGAAAGTTTCAGGATCTAAGGTAAGTTATCTTTCCATAACTTTACCTAAGTCCATCAAGATTTAATTAGGAGTTTCAAATAAACCACTGTCACTATCAAGAGCATATATACCATTTTTAGGATCTAATTTACGAAGCATGTTTGAAGTAGGCTTTCTTTAAGAAATCATATACTTTTTAGGCTCTTAATCATATGCAGAAGAGATATTATCAAAGCTAGGATTACGGAAAGATGAAAAAAGGAAATAAATTTGAGAAAGTACATTAGAAATAGTTGAAGTACTCATAACATAACGAATGTTGCTTTATTTAGCAAAATCAAGTAAAAGTTTATCATTAGAGGGAGGAATATAAGGAGGAATACGGTCGAAATCAATTTCATCGGGCTGAGGAATATTTTTCAAAAACTCACCACCATCTGGTTATAATTAAGCAATATCTTCTAACTTGTAAAGACCAGGATTATATACAACTTAATCTAAATTATGCATGAGTTTAGGGACTCTATGAAAGGTTTATTCATTTTCGATATTGATAATATTGACATCATCCAAGGGAATTTAAATAGAATTAAAAGAAGAATTAAAAATAAATCTGCTTGATTATCTCTTTTCTTTAATTTCTTCTACTTCTCCCTCTTTTCCAGCTTCTGTACCCTCAATCTTAAGAGTTTCAGCAAATCTCTTAGCATGAATATCTTCATCTTCTTCTGTTTTCTTTTACTTTTCAACTTCTGATTTTGTAAAATTTTACTATTGCTAATACTACTATTGTTACTATTGATATTATTGCTGTTGCTACTATGCATATTGGTTTTATTAATTATTATGTTATCTCTTTCTCCCTTTTCTTAAAAAAATGTAAATTAATGATCAATAGTCCTTTAAGCTATTATATAACTCTTAATTCATTATTTAATGACGAGAAGAGAGTTTTAATCATTTTATTAAATAAAATGTTAAAAATTCGATTTTAATTTTATTTGAAATGAAAAAGCCAACTTCATAATAAAATAAATTACTGTGGGTTTTGAGTTGAAAATCTATAGCTATTTATCAATAATGGGTTAGTAAACTTTTTTTAAGTACAGAGAAGCTTTCTTAAAAACATGATTCCTTATTAAATTATAAAATGTCGCTTTATTTATTAAGATCAATCTAAATTTTTAATTTTTGGTTGAGTAGATTTTTAAGAAATACAAAATATTGTAGTGCTTTTAAATTTGTTATTTGTTTCTTCTTTTTTCTAAATATTTCTATTCACAAGATATGTAAATATGTATCAGCAATAAATAAATAAGTCTTTTGGATCCAATTAATTAATTATTTTAGGAAAGCTTTTTGGTTCATAATTTAACTTCAATTTTTTTTGTATTAAAAATCAATGAAGAGCACAATATATTTTTGATAAGGGTTAAACTTCATTTTAAATACTTTGAATTCTCATTGATATTCAATGAATTATTAAATTTGTATTAATTTAGTAGAAATAAGTGAAAGTTCTATTCTTTCATTTTTTAGATAGTAGATATTCATAAATTCTAATATTCTTAATATCCATATTTCAAATACCATCTCATTTTTTATTAAAATTAATTGGTTTTTTCATACAAAGTTTTATATCATTTTTTTAATTTTGGAATATTAAATAAAAATAAATGAATTTAATTTTTAATCTATTTGTGTGGGCTTTCAAAGATTATTATTTAATTATTTTAGAAGAAAAAAACATAATACTCTAAAATAATCATTTTAAAGTGTTGAAAAGTTAAAATTGGCTTTCATCTTTTAAATTTTAATTTAATTAATTGGTGATGAAAATTATTATGATTTTTCATTTTTATTTTGAAAATATTTTTTAAATGCTTAGTCAGTATTAATATTAAATTTCATGGATAAAGAAAAGTTAATTTTTGTTTAATATCTTATTTCAAAGAAAATGATAATTAAATCATGAGTTAATAAATTCCCTAAAACAACTTTGTTTTCTTAATTATATTTATAAAGTAATATTTATTAAAGCTTCATATTTTAACATTTTTAATCAGAATTATAAATATTTGATTTCTTTGTCTAAGTAGACTCTATTGTATTGGCAAAAAAGTATTATATTGCAGATGAATTACTGATAAAACCTTGTATGGTTAGTATTATAAATCTTATAATAAATATTACTTGTTATTATAAATACATTGAAGAAATATTAAGTTAAAGTTAAAGAGGTAAAAAAAAATCATGGATAAGATTCACTTACCAATGCTTGTTATAAATGCTGACGATTTTGGTTGGTTTCAATAAAGAGATACTGGTATCATAGAAGGCTTTGAGAGTGGTGCTATAAGCTCAACTTCTGCAATAGCTAATGGAAACTATTTGGAGGAAAGTTTAAATAAAGTTAAAGATTAAAATTATGGCATAGGCCTACATTTGAATTTAACAGATGGTCCACCTGTTTATAAAGAAAATTTAACATCTAATAGTCTAGTAGGGAAATACATGTGGTATCCTAATGATTATGAGGGTCAGATAGAAATCAATGGATTCCATGGTTTATTTCCTTTACACTCTCTTATTAAGCAAGGAAAAATAAAGGAAATAGATTTAGAAAATGAAATAAGATCCTAAATAGTTAAATTTATTTCACTTAGAGGGAAACTTCCCTCTCATATTGATGGTCATAAGCACATATAAATGATACCATTGATTGCAAAAATTCTAGGACCTATAATGACTAGAGAGTTTGGTATTTATAAAGTTAGATTTTCTTTTGATGAAAGTGAAAAACTTTCTAAAGACATGAAGTTTTAATATGAAGAGTCTATCAAAATTTATAAGCGTTATGGTATAAATTCTACTGATTATTTTTTTGGTAAATTTGGAGATGGCAAATTTAGTAAGGATAGTATTATCAAGAATTTAGAGATTTTTAAAAGTAGAGTTAAGAAATCTGCTAATCTTTCAGTTGAAATGATGTGCCATGTTGGTTATCCTTCAGTTAATCCACCTAAATGCTTTTCTAGTTCCTAATAAAGAGTTAAAGAATTAAGAATTCTATAAGATGATAGTCTCTAGAACTATATTAAAGATAATTATTAACTTGTCTCTTATGATGAAGTAGATAGTAATAGTAATATCAAAGATCAAAGTTTAAGAGAAATTCATTAAATAAATTATAAAAAGTAGCTTATAATATCATGCTGCTGCATTTCTGAAGAAGAAGAATGTTTAGATTCTTTAGATCATATTGCAGACCTATTAAAAAATTCAAAAGACACATATTTTGTATAGATTGGACATGATGGTTCTAATAAGAATTATTTAATTGATTATATTAATAAATTAAACAAAATCAAATAAGATAACTTAGATATCAAAGATAGACTAATTTACATGCATAGCATAGAAAAATAATAAATTAAAAAAAGCTTAAAAGAGGTAGATATTTATCTTAGCTATTCTCCTTCAGAAAGTTCAACTGAATAAGAAATAATTAAAGAATGTATCTCCTAAAGTATTATTTGTGTAGCAAGGAGTACAAAACTTAACTTATCAATTATACAGAATGAACAAAATGGGATTGTATTTGACTAAAACAAGAATATAGTAAATAAATGTCTAACTATTATTTAAAATACTAATTCTACTGCTTCTATCATCAAAAATAATTTGAAATCTTAATAGATTAATTAAGTAAAGAATTTTAATGATTTTGATGAAGAATAAAAATAATTGGATTGAAATAACTTTTTATCAATTGTAAATGTTTAATTTATTTGTTTTAATCTTACCTAAAATTTGTTAACCATAATATGAATAAAGAAGTGAAAAAAAATAAAAAAATGCATACCTTCATTTTATTTTTTTTTGAAAATCCAAATTATTTCATAAATAATATACTGTTTCAATGGGAAGATTTTGAATTAAAAATTGGAATTATTTTAAATGAAATAAAGTTGAATATAAAATGATTAATAGTAAATGAACTGAAAAAGTATATTAAGACAAAATATACAATAATAAATGGAAACAATTAATGTTGTAATAATGTTAATTGATTTTGAATTTGTAGGTATGTATTGATTCGTTGTTTGTTTGTTTGATTGAATATAGTAGGAATAATTATTAAATAGATGGACATCTATATTATATCATATTATATTAGTTATTAAAATAGATGTATTTTTGTATTCCTAAAATAAGTAAAGTTCATACGTGTGAAAATTTGAGGAATATTGATTGCCTAATTTTACATTTTACATTTGATTAAAACTTTATAATCCTATTAATTATATCAAAAAAACAAGATTACTTTTTCAAGAATCTTTATTAGTAAAATTTAAGACTGATAGAGAGATTGTTTGGTTGATTGATATTTTAGTTAGTTTATTTATTTACTTATCTATCATTATTATGTGTCACTAGTTTAGGGTATCATATTTTTAGATATTTATTTACTATTTTTCATTTCTTGCATTTACTGCTGCTACATGATTCCATCATTATTTAATTCTTATAGTTATTACTGTACAATAGCATCATCTTACTTAGTTTGCTTTGTAGTTTCTTTTGTTTTTTTCGATTTACTTTTTTTAGAAGGGGTAATCATTTTAAAGAATTTTTCTGAAATTTCTTTCATTTTATCAAAGCAGTTTAGTTATTTAGTTTTATTTGGAATTATTTCAAACATATCATCAGTTTAGTTTCCTTTATGTTCTTCAATTGCAAAAGCACATTACTTAACTAACGTATCTATACTTTAATTTACAGACTCTCCAGTTAGAGCGCTAATTGTTATTAAAATAAAATAATGGTTTAATTTTTAATAATTATTGATAGATTTTTGAAGAGAAATTTTAATTTTCTAAATATACAACAAATAAATTCATTTAAAAGAAATAGTTAAATTTAATGTATTTATTATTTATTACCTTGTTTCAAAGTAGTTAATATTAAATTTAGAAGCAAGGTTAGCTCCCTAAAGAGCACTAACTTATCTTTCCTAATTTTTTAATAATTGATTTACTATGTATAAAAGTTAAATGAAATAGAAGAAATATTATCTTTACCTCCTACCTATCAACTTTATTTCCAATTAATATTTTTTTAACAGTTTTACTAGAATAATCATCTACTTATTGTAGCCAGTATTCTTCAATTTCTATTTTATTCAATTATAATTATTATTATTTTATAATTTCCAAAGAGTGTAATTGAAATTTGTAAACGACATAACATGTAAACAAACAAATTTTATATTTTTAAATAAGAAATTCAGGCTTAAGCACATATTATACATATAATCAAATGTTATCTTGTGATTATTAAAAAAAGTTTTACATTTGCTTTCATTTATTTTAAAAGTATTTAGCTTTTTTTTAAGTGCTCAAAAAAAAAAATTAAGAAAAATAATTTTTGAAATTACTTTTAAAACTTTCATAATCGGTTAAGTCAAATGTGAGAATAACACCATCGGCCTTTTGGAAGAATGATTTTGTTATAGAAACGTACTTTTCCTAGCCAGCTGTATCCCATAAATTAATTTTAATGCTCAAGTCATTAACTTTGATTCTTTTTTTGAAATGATCAACACCGACTGTAGGATTTGGTCTCATTTTCATAGCATCGTTGCCGTTATTAAAATTGCTTGGATTTCCATTTGCTTATAAGTTCCATATAATAATTAGATTAAATTTAAATAATTTCTTTTAAAAAAGCATGATAAGCAGTTAATTAAAAATTATCCTTACTGCCAAATTCATCACAATCATTATCATTGTTGTTATCAGAAATATACTTTTGAGCTATGCAAGTTTTCCCTGCTCCTGTTAAATATACAAAGTGAAAAATAAATAAAATAGTTATTGATTTTCTTCAATTAGAATGCTAAATTATTATTTAAAACTATCTTAATAAATCACTATTCATTGATGCTAATTCCTTTTCAGTATTAATTCTCAATTTTTGTTGAATGGATTTAAAAACTCTCTATTCCTAAATTGCTTAAATTGTTTACCTGAGTTTCCTATAATAATAATATCTATTTGCACCATAGCTTATGTCTATTGTTTGTAAGGAGACTAAGACTAATTAAAATGGGTATAAAATATATAAGCTAATAAGGTTTTGAGTTTATAGCGTTAGGTATTAGTTTTTTTTGTTTAATATTGATTCTTTAATTGTAAAATTTCTTAATGATGTAAAGTAATTATTTTAATTAGTTTGCTCTAATTAATTAAGATAAAAAATTGAGATTTATTATTAATTCAGAATATTAATATATTATTATTATTAATCTTGAAGCAAAGTAAAATTTATATAATCAAAAAGGATAAGCACGCCAGCATACATATCAGCAATTCAAAGATTTCCTCTATTTTTCTATTTTTTCCAGCTCTCAATATTATTAAAAAGTATATCAATTAATTAAAATCAAATAAATTTTGATTAAAAACAAATAAGCAAGCAATCAAACATACAAAAATACAAACAAACAAACAAACAAGCAAAGAATAAATAATTTTTAAGAAGAAGCCTATTTTTCTTTCTTCTTCTTTTCAAGGGAATTTGAATAAAAAATTTGTAATTTTGATGCAAAAAAATTTAAAATTAATTGGAAAGTAGTTAAATACTGCTAAATAAAAATTTCATAGAAAAAATAAAAATACAATTCATATATGATTGGGTTAAATCTAAAGAAAAAAAAATTATCTTGAAAAGTTTTAAATTTTTAAAAATCATTTGATAGGACTCTCAATCTATTTGATCTGTGAAAACAAGATATTGCAATATTTGTTTTATTATCTATCTATCTATCAATCAGAAGAATACACTCTTGATTTATTTCAAAAACAGCCAATAAAAATTAGTAAATAAAACTTCGACAAGCCTTTAGAATCGAACATTTGATGAATTCTTACAAATTGAATTTAGAATTAGATATGATAGATAATTAAAATTATTGAAAAATATGCACAATCAATTTTAAGATTTTCATTTGATTGATTGCCTGCATGTGACTAAAAATATAAAAATAAAATTATATTAAATAAATAAATTAGTTCATCCCTTTATGGTCATTTCTTATTATAAAATTCTAATGTTTTTTAATTTGGTATCCATTATTTGTTGCTATCTAGATTCAAATTCATCACATATGTTTCTGTTCCATTTGCATTTTCTCTCCCTAAAATGTTTAAGTAGACCAAAAAGTTTACGTAATTCCATATGTTATGAGTCTTAGTGGTATGGCGTATAAAGTTGAACCCATTCTTTTCGAACTCCCATTTCTAGATATCGCATATAAAGCATACGTTTTCTATATCAAATTCTGTTTGATGTTACTCATCTCTCAAATCTGCAAATGCATCAATGATAATACCACTAATCACATTCAACATAATCTGAGAAATAATAATGAAGAAAGAGAAATCAAAGATGAAAGTTGTATAAAAATCATAGTTAGAATTAGTAAAACTCATATTGTACCCAAAAGTACCAATACCATTATCTTCTCTTAGGCCATAGAGTACCAAAGAAATTAAACAATGATATGGAGTATCACAAAGTTATTCATCAATGTATTCTCCTTATGGTCCTAGTACATTCAGTTAAAATCTCTAACTAAAGCTTGTAAAACCAGTAAATGCGTACATGTTTAAAAGAATAAGGATTAGGAGGAAAATACCTAATTATTATTTAAATTTTTAAAAAATTGTTCGTTCAAATAAATTCCATTCATTTTATGAAATTGAATAATTTCTACTTAGTTTATGTTAACTACTCACTCACTCTCTTTTAAAATAAATATCAGTTAATCTATGCATTTTAATTCATCCTCAAATAATAAAATCAAAATAAAATTTTAATGGCAAAGTATCTACCAAAAATGTATGTTAATATTCATCAATTAACAATCAATAATTTTTTTGAGTTGAAATTATTATAGAGAGAGGGAAAGTTTTAAAACTAAATAGCTAAAAAGAAATTTTATTACCTAAGAATTTTCTCCAACGCATTTTAAGGGCTTGTAGTACAGAGTTCATAGTTTTATTGACAAAGACAAAACAGAGACAAAGCAAATAGAAGAAGAACTCACTAATATAGATACCACATAGTGAAAGTATCAAAATTAAAAAGAATGGTAATAAATCCTTTCTTTTAAAAATAGAATATATCAATAAGATCTTTTATATTTGCATCCTCATCTTATTCTCTTGACTATCCTATTTCTTATACTCTTCATTGTTAGCAATATTTTACTATGTTTGCAATTCATTTAATTCTATTCTATAATAAATCTTAAATCTTAGCAGAAGATAAAATGAAAGAATTATCATAGATAGATAAACATTTAATTTTCCTAAAACTTTTACAAAAGTAGTGTGTTCTCTAACAACCTTTAAATATTATTTTAAATAGTTTAGTTCAAATTTTTATTTTTCTCGAAAAGATTTTAAAGTTCATTTTTTTAAATATTAGCTAATAATTCTTAAAAGAAAATAAATTTTTTTGGATGAATCATATTTCTTCAAAAGAGATTTCGAATTTATAATTTCTTAATCTGAAAAATAATAAATTAGAGCAATTAAATTATTATTGATTGATTTAAATTTACTTAACCATCTTCTATCTTGTATGAGAAACTGACAAAGATAGTGATTATGAAGTTGATTACAGCAAGTAATATGACAGGCTTTGAGTGATCAGAATCAAACATGACAATTTACAACAATTTTGGCCAAAGAGGAGAATAATTTTTAAAGAATTTTCTATTTTCTTCCATTTCAATCATAAAGTGTGGGACAGCATCAATCATAGAGCCCAATTTGGAACCGTTATTAGATCTATCAACGTTTTCTAAGAACTAGTTTTATGTTTCACTAGGAAAACAATATTGAGATAATTTTAATAAATTCAAAAATATTACTATGACAAAAAGAAACATTAAGGTGGTATAATATATTAGTATTCTATTAAATTTCCCTACGTATCAACTAGTTCTATTGTTTAAACTATACCATCTAGAAATTTAAAACCAGTTGTGATTATTCCATTATAAGTTGTTCTGTAATTAGCTGGATCCGATATTCTTTTTTTATAGAAATTAACATAGGTAGCGACTTCCTAAGATATTTTTTTATAGTTATTTAAGATCTTTGAAATAGAAACTAAGATTTTAATTGGTTAATTTTTTTCTTCCAAAAGGACAGATTAATGAAGATTTTCTCCAAGCTAATACTTGTAAATTTGAATTAGCTTTGCTGGTATAAAGTATAAATTTGTGTTATCTTAACTGCTTTCGTTTATTTCAATATTTAAGAAAGTCTATTTTAAAAATTTTAATCAATAAATACAGTATTTATTGGATAGTATTTTACCTTCACTATGTGTTTAAAAGTTTATAAAAAAGTTTCTTCTAAAACTTTGTAATTGACTACAGAGCTAATATTTTCTAAAATATAGTTATTTTATCCTTCCAACAAGGATATAACAAGTTCAAGTACATAAACTCTAACAGTTTATAGTGTTAGCATATCACTAGTTGCCTTTTTAATCAAAATTTTAGTAATAATCTACCACATTTTCTACTAATTAAAGAGCTGAATAGTGAGATTTTAGTTTTCTAGACATGGACCCAAATGCATTTCAGCTAAACCAATCATTGAATATGTAAAAAGCTTTATAAATGTCTATGATATACCACCTTCCATTAACTTTAAATATGATTAAAATTACTCTCATTGCAAAAAAATAAAAAATTTTACTAATTATGCTTATGCTTTCTTGCTAGTTAAAGTATCAATTTACCATGATTTGAAAAGGAGTTCGCATAAACCTATCATTCTTCTAAGAATACCTTACTCACCAATAATTTTTTATAAATATTCATGTTATTCTTCAGCAAGATATCTAAACAACTGAATAAATTCTACACTTAGATCACCAATCTTATTTAATATTTTAATAATTAAAATTAAAACATTATTTCATTTTTATACCCATCTTAATGTGTTATCTTCAAAGTTTGTTTCATAGTTCTTAACCAAAGAAAAGAGCTAAGGCATATACTAAGCAACTAATATAAATAAAACAAATTTATTTGTTGGTTTATATAAGGGAATTAATATTTTACCAATTTGTAATATAGAAACAAATAGCTCTTTGTTTGTAGGAGATTCTTCTAAATATTCTCTTATGATGCCTTAGAAAAGGGTTGTGTCTAAAATGAGAAGACGATTCATTAATTTAACATGATTACACATGGAATTATAATTATAATATTCACAAGATTGCAATTTGCTATAAGGATAGAGAGCACTTGGTTGTTTAATTTAGTTAAGAATATAATTCATAAATATGCTGCTTATTTTGCAAAAATTTTTGAGCTTAATTTGTTAGTAGTGAATCTAATATAAAGGAGATTTTTCTATTAAAATAGACTCATTTTATTTATTACCTAAAGTATCAATGAAATTTATTATTTCCTTATAAAAATCATAATACTAAGGATTAATGTTCTTTGGTTCAACAATACCAGAAGAACGACTCATGTGCTTTCTAATAAATATATTAAACATAAATTAACACATCATTATTTATTCACAAAAGAATGTTTTACTTATAAATCTTGATGTATCTCTTGTTAACTAATCTTTGCTCATACTTTTCAAAGATGTCTTCAATTTTACCAAAAAGTTTACCCTCTGGTGTGGAAGATTTCTATTCTAAAAGAGCATTTGCTTGTTGCTGCTTAAGATTACGAGGTATTTATGATTTAAGCATAACATGAGTAAACAAGTCTCTTATAAATATAAATTCTATGACCAATTCCTAAATTTTCATAAGTTCTCTACCATTAAGAAAATTTGCATCTCCTACTAACTTAGTAAAGCTGATTATATTTTCAAAAGGCAAGAATATTGCATACAAACCAAAATCCTTCAAAAAGTTCAATTACTTTTTCAGCATTTTTTAGAAAATTTTAACTTTTGAAACAAATCCTTAAATATTAGCTCTTAGTAGCTTTTCTAGATTTTAAATATTGGATTTAAGAGCAAAGATTTTGGTAGACAACTTATCTACTTTTAAGTCACTACCAATAAGCAAATTCATTTCAAAGTTTCTCTTTTCAAAGCTTTGGATGACATTTTTAGCTTTCAAGAAGTGAAGATTAAAAAATCTAAACATTTCAGTTTGAATATCAATAAAATACTCAGACTATTTTTAAAATTTAAAAATAATTTTTTTAATAAACAAAACTAAAATAAATTACATCTTGATAAAGCTCTTCTAAGAAAGCATAAGTTTGTTCACTTAAATGAGAATTACTCATATCAGGGAATATTTCAGTTAATATGTCAATATTTTTTTAAGGGAAGATTGTTTCATTATTTTCCATAAGAATATTAAGCAACTTCATACATATAGCAAATAACTGGATTGTTTTAAAAGCTATGTGGTCTTCTTAAGTTTGTGAAATTTCTTTTAATTTAGTAAAGTTATTAGAATCATTAGCTGTAATAACAAAGCAGTCATCCTCTAATATTGTGTTAAATTTATTATTTACGTGTTTCAGACTTTCACTAATACCCTTTTTAATATATTTATGTGGCTTCATAGTCTTTTTAGAAAATAATCCCCCTTCGAACATCTCATCTACAATCATCAAGATATTTCTAGATATACCTATTATAATTAAGAAATTTTTTTAGTTAATAAATACAATAGATTTAAAAATTTACTCTAAAAGCAGTGATAAAGTACAGAACTTTTTTCATAATAATCTTCTTTCTTTTTAGTTCTTGAATCATATTTTTCAATTATTATTAAAATTGATTCATACATATTTATTCTAAATCTAAGAAGATTTTAATAAAGGAAAGAGGAGAGTTCAGTAACATCATAGTATTTGGTATCCACATGGTCAAGTACATGTTCAAAATGATCAAATATAAGAAGAGGTTAAGGGAATGTTTCTTTTTCTTTCAAAGAAGTGAGAAGATCATGATAAAATGTGCTAAACTCTAAATAAGAATCAGTTTAATCAATTAGCTTTTGTATAATTTCAAGGTTATTCTTTTGCATTAATGCAGCCATATTGTCAATATTTTCATACCCATAAACTTTCAAGATATCCAAACATTTATTCAAAACAGCAAAAGGCTGCACATAATTAGGTGAAGAGTTCCTAAACATGTGAATATTTGTCTTACCACTTGATTTTGGGTGAATGAAAAAGTAATACTTTTTAAATTAAAAATATTTATTTCTTGGGTGAAAAAAGATAAAATATTTACTTAAAATAATCTTATAATAGATATATCAATTCCAGATCTTACGATTTTAGCTTAAAACTCTTTCAATTTCAAAGGGTAGTTTTTCTTATCTGATTTAGCTGAGCTCACAGAAGTCTTTAGAGTTTTGTTATTAATCAGTACAAGGAAAAATTCATATTCATCTGTGCTGATTATTTAATTTAAGATATCAAATAATTCATTCTTCAAATCTTCAATAACCTCAGGAGGAGAAAAAGAATCTGTTAACTTTTTACCTTTGTAGCATTAAAATTTATTTATTTATTTAAATCAAGAAATAAAATGAAAGAATAGTTTACCTAAGACATATTTATCAATTAATTTATCTAAATTTTTTCTAGGTTCTTTTAAAACATTTTTCTTTTAAAATAGATCCTTGAGGATAATGTATGAATTATAATTTTCTTCTGTGCATCTTCTAATACCTTCGATATACAGAGTAGAAGAAACGCATTATTCACGCATAAGCTTTTGAATATTAGATTGAATTTTTTAAAATCCTTAAGGAGTTGAATCTAAGAACTTTTTATTCATTTAAATGTTCAATATTGTCCCAAATAATATTTTATATATATTCATATTATTTATGTCATCACCTTCATATAAAAAGTAGAATTTCTTTTTTTCTACAGCATCATCTGGTAAATTCATATCTTTTTATAATTCAAATGAGAAATTTATGTAATTTTATAAAATAATAGTTATCAATTACCATCTGCTATCTTTTGTCCTTCAGAGTTTTTTGAAATTTTTTCTTAAAACGTTCTCTTAATCAACCCTTAATTGACAAGCTCTGTTTCAAATTATAAATCTTTTTAGTGGAAAAAGCAAAGCACTAAAATATCTGAAAGAAGAACCAAAGATTTTTCACTTATGATTTCACTGGCTTCTTCAGTTGTAAACTTTTAGAGCTCAACATTTAAAGTATTTAAGAGTTTCTTCAAAAAAGCAGGTTCTCTACTTCCCTTTATAAAATGTTTAATACAACAATTAAAAGGATGATGAAATATAATTAATTTACTGATATCAGTCTACATTTAAGAATAGCTTTGATTATTTTTAGAGAGAAGTTAAGTAATTTGTTTTATATATTTATTGAAAAGTCGATATCGGATATTAAATCAATATATTACTTGATTTCTTTTGAAATATTTTAATAATTTAAGACTATATAACCCTTTTGATTGTAATGTTAAGAAAAATCCCTTATTCCCATTCTCTAAAAAGGTGAATAATTTTCAATAGTTTTAGTTTCAATTTTCCTTAATTGAGAAATATCATCCTTTATCAACAATATATATATTTGCATAAGAAACTCTACAATCTTTTCATACCAATTCATTGAATAAGAATCAATAACCTAAATTGTATTAGGCATATTCATAATAATGTTATGAATGTACTCTGTTGTTGTGATATTTAGGAATTTACTGTTAAGCTTTAAGAAACGCTTCTTTGTGTTATTATGTAAATTAACTAATTGCAAATTATCGTGGATAAATACATAATCCAAGAAAGAATTATCTTCTGCTAATTAAGCTATCTGATTTTCGCTTCCCATTTTAGAAAATTTAGTTCTCATTAAGCTCATGTGAGCCTCAAATTTTTAAAATAAACCCATGTAAATAGCTTCATTCTCAAACAAGAAGTTAAAGAGGGGATTAATAATACAATCTATTTTTAATTTAAAGAATTAAATTGAAATTTACTCAATTAAAATCAAATTATTATTGGCAATTTTAACATGATTTGGAGTGTTTATTTAATGAAAGAAATTAGATGCTTTTTCAGTATTTTATTGAATGAAAAATTAAAATAATTTTTAAAATTAATGAACTTAAGTTTATTTATTTAAGTAAAATAAAAGTTAAGCTCATTTATTTCTTTTTATTTAGAGACTTTGAAGTAAAATTCTAATTAATTAAAAGACATTTACACTTCATTTTCAAAATCTTTTTTATTTAAAATACCATTTTATGGATTTAAAGATTTAAAAATATTATTTTTATTTTACCATCCATTCTGTTTTGGGTTATAATTTATTTGTATCTAGTGATAAATGAACGCATTCTTGAAACTCTATGATGAGTGCAGTCATCACACTCACATTTCTAATTCTTGTTTGTTAAGACATACTCTTACAGATTATCTGTAGTAGGAATTCTAGTTACAATTTATTTCATCTTTTTCATTTATTTTCCTTTCATAAATAATGCACTGGTATTCAGATTACTTGATGAATAGAGTTAATCTTAGTTGTTGTTTAAAAATATACTTTTGGATTCTAATCCTCTTAATTCTGCTCTATCATGTACTTCAAAATGGGCTCTATGTTTAGAATCATAAGCACAATAAAAACAAAGGGAAATGTTGCATCTAGGGCACATATAGAATTTCTTTCTAAAATTTGTATCTATATGATATAAGAAGCAATCTTTTACAATCAGAAGTTCTCTTTAACGGAATTTATGACCAAGCATTGCGCAATCACAAAAAAAACGCGACTTTCTGAAATATTTTATATTATGACCTTCATGACAATATCCTATACAATATTTACATACACCATATCTTTCACTTGGAAAACAATCTAAGCATATATATTAATCCTACAAAATACTCTTCTTTCCTGTTTGCAAGAAAGAGCAAGCATGCTCTTTTTCTACAAGATTCTAAGCTTCAATGTGATATGTATAATGGTTTTCTAATTCAAACAATAACTTTTTATTCATCAAATGAAATCAGTGCTAATTTAGATATAAATGTCTAGAATGATGCTCTTAAAGTCTTTATAATTATCTATTTAATTGTATTTTTAAATGTTTAAACCTATTGCTAGCTTTATCAACTTCCTAAAAAAGTATCCTTTTTATTAAAAATTGAGTAGTGTACAATAAGACTTTACAAAAAAACTTTAAATTTTTAATTATAGTTTTAATGAGTAATTAACTATTCAAAGATTTCTCAATCAACAAGATAAAATTAAATTATATAAGAAATCGCAAATTTTCCAAGTATTTACAAAAAAATCTAAAATCAAAAAAAACTTAGTGCTCATTATTTTAGGTTTTACTTAACTAAATATTCAGAAATTAAAAAAATGTTTTTTGATAGAATTTTTTAAAGCATAAAAATAAATATTATGGTAATACTTTTTGTTTGCAAATAAATATTTTGAATAGAATTAGCTTATATCACATTAAAAAATTAAGCTAAAAAGAGTCTATTTCATACATTTCTTTACTCTAAATTAGCTAATAAATTCTACTCTACTTTAATGATTTTTAAGTTTATATTTAGGAAATATGCAATTTTAAACAACTTAAATAATTAAATAGTATTTTTAATATTACTCAGTAAAATAATTTCTTTACTTATTTTTATTAAAAAGAAGAAAAAAAATTAATTTACATGCTTAACCATTAATTTAAATTAGTAATTCTTGCTTTCAAAATTACAAAACCAACAAATTTTTTCATAGAAAAATATATTCATTTGATTCAAAACTATTCCTAATAAACCAAATTATTTTTTAGGAGAATACTAATTAAATCAAATAACTTTTGCAATTGAAGATATCACAAAAAAATAAATATTAAGATTATTTTTTTAAATTTTTAAGTAGATGTTTAGATTTATTTAATTTACCAATTTTCAACATGGCACCTCTTTGTCTTTTTTTATTTATTATTCACTAGATATCTTTAAAACTTTTTCAAGAATTTATGGTTTATTGATTTTAAATTTCACTTTTGTTATTTACAAAGTATTTATTTTTAATAAATAACTAAATTAAGAAGATCATCAAATTTTCAATAAATAAAGCTCACAAATTATTTATTTTTTTTATCATTAAAAATTAAATCCTGAAATTAGTACTTTAATAGAAAAAAAGGAAAAATATTTTATAAAAATTATGAAGGTCTGTCTAATGATAAAAACAAATTTTATAAAGGATATTAATTAATCACACTTACTTCAAATTTTAAATTAATTAATCTATAAAAAATGATCAACTAATTTTTTAATTGATAAATTTTCCTAATCTGATATCTATTTTGTTTGTAATTCGGAAACTTACATTAGTTCTAAAAAAAGAAATAAAATATCTTTTAAGTTAATTTCCCAAAAAGACCAAATAAAAATGAACTTAAATTAACTTGAATAGACTCCAAGGTCAATATACTAAATTTACTTTAATAGTCCATCATTAAATTTATTTTTAAGACTCAAAATAAATAATCTTTTTAGTTATTTTTTTTCATTAAAAAGAGAAACAGCTACCTACCATAAACAAATACTCAGTTTTTAACTTATAAATATAATTCTTATAATTAAGCTAATTCAATTATTTGCAAAGTAATAATATCATTCAAAATATATTTGTAAGTAATTTCAAGATCTCCCTTCATCAATCAGCTTTGTTTGTTTATCAAAATAAAAATAATAAATTAAGAGATTAGTGAAATAGCATCTATTTATTTATTATTATTTTAATAACTATAAAATCAGCAAGAGTATTTTTCTAACACAAATTTTTTCTGACTGGTAACTGTGGAGGCTCTATTGAGATTTAGCAGATAAAAAATATTTCTTTTCTAATTGTTATCAGAAGTTTGATAGCAATTTCTGATATTTAAACATAACAAACAAATTTAGTGTTTGATTAATTATCAATCAATTTTAATTTTTTGATCATTAACAGAAATTTTCTATCCAAATTTTTTTCCAAATAAATAAAAGATTTATTAATTTGATTCTATTTTTATTCCACTTACTTTTAACAAAGGAAGGAAGATTTGTTTACAGCACAGCACAGTGTAAATAATAAATAATTTATTGATTAAATATTACAAAAAAATAAAAAAGTTAAAAAAATGAAAAAGGGACAATATCTGTTTGAAAATTTAGAGGATGTAATTTATTAGCTAATATTAATTAAACATTAATTCAGTTTGAAAATTCTTTTTTTATGATAGTTTTTAGACTCCTCTTAATCCACTCACACTGATATCTGTATTGAACTATTGTAAATTAATATAATTTTTTAGTTTTCATTATCAAATTTTAATTTTAATTTTTAAAAATAATCTAAATGATTTATTTCTTTAAATAAAAAAGATTTATCTCCTTCTCTCATAACTTTTAATAATACTTTTTTGCAATTATTATTTTATTTTTCAAAAGGTATTAATCAATTGGAGCATAGAGAGTATCAGACTTAAGTTCTGGTTTATCAAAGTGTATTTAATTGCATTCTCTTATACTTAATCTCGAGTAAATATTGAATTTATTTTTTTTGTAGATAAGAAATTAGAAGAAATTGTTTAATCAATAAAAACTAATTTAATAATTTTTAATTTATCATTCATTGTTATTATAAAAGATCTACTCAGTTAGAAGCATAAGATGCCTCATGTTTGGCATCTGGACTTTCAAGTTATGCTAATCTCTAAAATTTACAAATACTTTTAGGGTAAAAAAAATTTACTTGATTATTTTAATATAAAATAATTGTTAATAAATTAAATTTTCACTAAAGAGAAAATGATATTTGTGATGAAGGTATATCTTCTTTAGGATAATCTTTGAAGAAACTCTCTAAACTTAGATCTTTATCTTTAGATTTAAAGTAAAAAAAATACAATATAATGTTAATTTTAAAAATTATATATTTTTTCTTATCTTTACTTTGATAATATAAAAAGGTAAAATAATATCAAAGAATCTGGAATTCAATAATTAGTATCTTCATTATCTAACTGCTAAAACCTTACATCCTTTGAATTGAATCTCTAGTACAAAAATTTATTTTACTTAATAGAACTATTTATAGATTTATTTTAACAAAACTTAAATCATGTATGTGTGGATATATTTTTATTATAATTATTTCTCTATTAATAAAGCAATAGCAATATAGGGGATGTTTTTGTATTATATATAGCAAATGGATTATCAGAATGGCCTAATCTCTAAAATTTAAAACTTGGGTTTAAGTAAATTTGATATGTTTATATGAGTTAAAAAACTTTGGTTTTTAAAGCAAAAATAATTTTTTTCATCTGCTTTGTTGGAAAAATCCTATTGATATCCAATAATTTACTTAAATATTTAAAATATCAAAAGGGAAAATTAATTGGAAATTTAGGCTGCCAAAAATTTAGGTTTTGGATTATCAAGATGTAGAAATCTCTAAACTTTAGATCTTGATTTAACGTAATAAAAATGATGATTCTCTTTGTTTTGATTTTAAAATTTAAATTTATCAATTATCATTTAAAGTAAAAAAATATATTTTTATTTGAAAGGAAAAATCCGATTGGTGATGAAGGAATATCAATTTTAGGTGAAGGATTAGTAAAGTGTACTAATCTTTAAACTTTGGTTTTAGTTTTAAAGTATTTCATTTTTATCACATTAGATTGTTATTTGATTTGATTTAAAAAAACTAAATTATTTAAAAATTTTAAAAACTCTTTTGACCTTAATTTTGACTTTATTTTTTCATTTTTTTTTATGATTTTTAATTATATTACATATAAAAAGTGAAAACAACATTGAAGAAACTGGTGCTTCAAATTTAGGTTCTTCATTGTAATGCTGTACCAATCTCTAAAAATTAATATTAAGTTTGGAGTAAAAAAATTTTTTATTAAAGTTAGTATCTATTTATTTGATATTATTTTTTTTGAATTAAAGCTCTAACAATATCAGAAAGAGTGGGACATAAAGCTTATGTTAAAGTTTAGCAAATAATAGTAAGCTATAAAATTTAGAATTAGTTCTTTGGTAATAAAAATTATTTTCTTACTTAAAATTTTAAATTAGTAACATTTGATTCTCACATTCTTTTTTAACTTTCCAAAAAATATTTAAATTAATTTTTTAAATGAAATAAAGCTCAAATAATATTGAGGGGGAATTTGATTTCGAATCCTCTCTAGCTAGGAGCACTAGTATCTAAGTTTTAAAACTCTTCTTTTGGTAATTTTTTTAGATTTAATAAATAATTTATGTTTAAAGTAGTACTTTGATATCAAAATAAAGTCTCAAATTAGGTTTCTGCCAAAATTACTCAATTAAAATTATATCTATCATTTTTTATTTTATTTGTATGTTTGTTTTATAAATTTACAGGTATAACTAATTAGGCATAGAAGGAGCTTTATCCTTAGGTTCAAGTTTAGCAAAAAGCAACACAATTTAAACTTTATTACTTGATCTTAAGTAAAAAGAATATTCATACTTTTATTTAAATTTTTTATCCTAAGTTTATTTAAAATAAGATGGCAAATTAAAACATTTTTTTATCATAAAATATTTATTTATTGATATTAATTAAAAACTTATTCATTTTATTTTTATAATTATTAGCGAAACTAATATTGGAGATGAAGGTCTCAAAGGCTTAGTTTCTTTTCTATCAAAATGCATCAGTCTATCCAATTTAACACTTGAACTCTAGTATGTTTTTGTTGGATATAAATAAACAAACTCTTTATTTATTCACATATTATTTAATGAGATATTTATTTTTAACTTTTTAAAAGAAACAACACTATAAGTAACAGTGGTGTTGCTGGTTTAAGTTCAAGTCTTAAAGACTTTAATAATCTTTAAATTTTGAATCTCAACTTAGGGTAAGCATGAATAAATTATTTTATAAGAATAATCCTAATTTGTTTTAATTAAATTAAAGAAACAATAATATTGAGAAAGATGGATTTTAAAAGTTAGGTAATGCTTTGGCAAAATGTAACAACTTATTAAATTTGGAGCTTGAAATTAAGTAAAATAAAATTTAATTTTAAATAATAAAATAATTATTTTTCTTTCATAGTCTATTAAAATAATTTATTTATCCTTTGAATTTTAAAATAGCACTAACCAAATTGATAACGAAGGAGCTGAAATTTTTACATCTGCTTTAAAAAATTGCAATAAACTTTAATTCTTATATCTAAATCTATAGTAAGTATTTTTATTATCAAAAAAATGAAATAAAAATATTTAATTGATAAGAATCAACAATCTAAATACATTTTGTAAAGTAATAATTAGATTAGTTATGCTGTTTAGAAAAAAGTCAGAAACTAACTGCAAAAGATAAAAGGTTTGGTAATCTTTATTAACCATATAGGAGATGATGAGGATGATTGATGACAAATATTTTTACTCACAACAAAATAATCACAATTAAAAAATAAAACCATTTTTTTATATGTTGAATAAACAATAAGTCAATCCATTTAGTAATTTATATGCTAAATATTTGTTGTAAGCTTCTTTTGTCCAAATTTTTGGTGATCTTATCTTATCAAAATCTTTTATTTAATTATATTTTAAAGTTTTATCTTTTAGTAAATTGTATTTTATAGAATAATTTTTAAAAAATAAAAACTGATTAAAAGTTTTTAAATTTGAATAAGTGGATATTGGTTTTTATTAACAAGCATAAAAACTTTTAAAATGAATTAAAAAACTAATCTAAATAATTGAAAAAGTGAAAAATTACTGAAATTAATTTTTCAGACAAAATCAAAAAGCTTAATAAGTGTTATATATTTAGAAAGGAAACAATATTTAAATCCAATTAAAATGCACAAATAAAAATTATTTGTTGAACAAAATAAATAAATTTAATATTTTTAATGAAAAAAATTATCAAATTTATTGATGAAAATTTTTATTTTGATCAGAAAAATTAATATGAGCTTTATTTTTCTTTATAAATTTTATCAAATGCAGCCAAAATATCTTCATCATTGATCATATCTCTATTTTAATGAATACAATTATAAGCACTTTCGTTTGTAACATTTTCTAAGTCAGCACCGCTTAAACCTTCACTTTTACTGGCTATATCTTGTAATGTTTATTCATTTACTTTTTATTTTTTCTATTGAATTTAAAATTAAGATATTTAGTAAATTTATATTTTGGTTCAATAAAAAATGTATTTACATTTCTAAGATGAACTTAAAGGATACCTTTTCTTTCTTCTTCATCAGGAAGATTTACTTTAATTTTTGTATCAAATCTACCTGAACGAAGAAGAGCATCATCTATAAGCTAAAGTCTATTTGTTGCTGCAATAACAACAATATTTTCCATCTATTAGAATCCATCCATTTCGGTGAGGAGCTTAATTGATTGATTAAAGATATCATTATAAATTGAATTTTTTGAATTTAAAATACTTAATTCAAGGTTGTAGCTCTTTCCATTTCAGCACCTTACTGTTCTGAGTCTTTATTTTTTCTTCTTGAACCTACACCATCTATTTCATCTATAAAAATGATACAAGGAGCGAATTTTCTTGCCTTTTAAAATAAATCTCTAACTCTCTTAGCACCAACACCAACATACATTTCTACGAATTCACTTGCTGTTGTGAAAATGAAGCTAGCATTTGATTCACCAGCAGTGGCTTTTGCTAACATTGTTTTACCAGTTCCTAATATAAAATTAATAAGTAATTCTTCAAATGAAAAGAAAACAATAATACCTGGAGGACCATAAATTAAAACACCCTTTCTCAGTCTAGCTCCTACAGCTTGATATCTTTTAATATATTTGATAAAATTATATGACTAAATTTTTAAAAATATTTGGTAATACTTTAAAGGATGTTTTAAATAATCGATAATTTCTTAAAGCTAAGTTTTAGCATGATTTAAACCATAAATCTAATCAAACTTCACTTTTACTCTCATTTCATCATCAATAGGTTTAATTTCTCTTTCTGGCATAATATATCTAATTAATTAATTCATACATTTATTTATTAATAAATCTCATCTTTTTAATTTGTTTACTTTGTTGCCAATTTAAATGTAAGATAAGCACTGGCAAGAGTGACTAATATATTTGCAATATTGATTCCTTTATTTTTTTCGATGCTTGAGAAAACTATTTCAGGCTTTTCCCTATATTAATTAGATATTTTTTAGCTTTCAAATTTTAAATTATGTTTTAAAATTGCAATATTCTATTTTAAATTTCTTTCAATATTTTCTTTATTGATCAAATTCTACAAAATGTATGCATTTACTTAAGCAAAAGGAAAAGTCTATCTTTAGAGAGCATTGAAGCGTCTGTCTAATAATAAATATTGCTATTAGATGATCTAAATAAAAGATTTTTGCCTTCAACTAAAACCTTTTATTTTTATATTTTTAATTTAAATATGAATCAGTTAGGCAATTTATTTAGTTACCTCTGATATTATATTTTAAGATAGGGCCAACAAGAAGTAGCTGAGCTTAACTTTTGGGATAGACTATGCTTTACTTGCTTTGCCTAAGAAATAAAATGATATCACTAATGCTATACCAGCATAAACTGATTTGTTGTTTGAGAAAGTTTTTTTTAATTTCTTAATCCAGCTTTTTAAAAACTACATGATTGCTTGCTATTATTTGTTAAAATTTTGAAGAATTAATTTGGTTGCTTTATTATTAGATAGTATATCTAAGGTTTAACAATTTCAAAATCTTTTTCTTGCTTGGTATTTTAATTATTATTTTTGTTACAAGTTTATCAAATTTAATACTATCAAAACCTAATACACCCTTAATTTGTATTATTTTTGGGAATATTCTCTATGATTCTTTAGATGTTAATCGACATCAACTAATGAATCTAATAATATACGTCATCAAATTATTTTAATTATATTTATAATTAAATTGGCAGTAGAGCTAAAAAATATATTAGTTCAATATTAAATTAATACAAATTCTAAAATTTTCAACTCTACCCAACTAACAAAATTCATTAATTGAAAACAATATTTTATTTTAGAATTTTATTTTTTAAGATTCTTTTTTCATTTCTTTCTTTATTCTAATTTTTTTTTTCTATTTGAAATAAAAGATTAAAATTTTTTTATTTTTTATTTGGAAGGAAAAATATTTTTATTTGAAAAAAGTTTTGGATTAAATAAGATAAAAATTAAATATGTTAGTTGAAGAAACTAAATACTAACAGACACATTGTAAATACTTGGTAAAAATGCATTATATAGTAATTATTTTAAATATGTCTTTTATTTTATTGATCATTATTGAATCTCTTCAATAGGTTCTGGAAGTTTGAAATTTAGTTTTTCTGGATCAGTAAAATCTTCAAGGTCTATTAATTCATTTTCTTCAGTGCACTTCTCAGTACAGGTGTGATTTATGAAAAACTTGAAGATTCCTAAATATCCCTAATTCTACAAATTAGGAAGACTTTTTACATCTAATGAGTAAACTAGGGGTTTGAATATTTCGTTTTTATTTGGTGGATGAGAGTAGTTTGCAACCATATAATGGCCAAAAGTTCTTTAATATGATTAATGCCCAATCATTTATTTATGTAATCCAATAGCATCAAAAGTGATTTCTTAAAAGCTAGCATTCTTCTTATAATTACTTAGGTCTTTCTGGAAAGGCTAACTTGAAAAGAAAATCTTTTAATTTTCAATTTCTACTTCATAAATACAGAAATCAACTATTTTCTCTTTTTCGAATATTTATTAAGCTATGATGATATCCTTATTTAGATTGATGTAATATTCTAAGTCATTTTTCTCACTTCTTTTTATTTTCATAGGTATCTTACCAACTCTTTATTAGCCATTTTCTGCCAATTTGAAAACATAATTAGTATTACCTTATGCAAATGGATGATTATCAACAGTAAGTTTAACCTCTTTATTAGTTTGGGAAATTATTAATGGCTAATCCCATCTTACGACATTTAGATACTCTTCATCTTTTTTGATGTTAAAATCATATCTGATAGCTTTAATTGAATCAGAAGTTAAATTATCTTTGATCACAAGGCTCTTTATTTTATCTTTGATTCCTTAAATACTAAATAGACTATGTTTTTCTTTTTCTTTATCTTAAACTTAAAATTCCTTTACTTCTACCTCTTCGTCTACTGCTTCAGCTCCTCTTTCTCTCAAAGATTTATTAGCATTCATTATTTCATCATACTTTTACTTAAACTCATAATTGCTTCTGTTGAATTAAGTATTACTTAGCATATTTTAGACTACTTAATAGTACAACTTACTGGTATCTATTTGTTAAACTCCTTCTTCTTCTTAATTCTTAATGAGTGTTTCCAAAGCTGTTTTTACAATAAATTTTCCAAAATCTTTTACCGAGCTTCCTAATTCACCTTATTGGATTTCAACTCCAGTATGCTTTTTGTATTCCAATGAAAGCTTACCCATCATTTTATCAGTATAAGAATTTATACGAGCAGAGTATAGCTTGATCTTCTTTTAAGCAAAGATTTTCATAAAGTGCTCTAAATCTTCCCCACTTGGATCCCCATTAGGATAACTATCTCCACTTCCACAATCATTATAGTCCTTGCCATGTCCAGGTGCGTCTGCAATAAAAACTGCATATCTAGCTCCACTAGCCCAATCTTATTCTAAAGCATTCTTAAATCCTCCAAAAACATCTTCAGGTAAATCGCCTCCGCCAGCAGCACTTACACCAGAAACAAATTTTTTAAATTAACGCCAATTAGTTGAGAAAGGGGATATTGAAAACCTTATTTTTCCATCCTAGATATCTCTATATCCACAAAAGCAGAGACGGATACAACTAGTTTTGAATTATTGTTTTATTTATTTAACAATAGCAAAGATTTCATTTTTGACAGCAGTGATCCAGCTTCCCATAGATCCTGTACAGTCAACAATAAACATCAAATCTAACTCTGATTTAGGTAACATAGAATACATGTATGAATTGTATGTTTACACATCACTAGCTAAGCCTGAGAGTGTTTTTTGATAAATACTATTTGTTAATTTTTATTCTTCAAATAGAGATTTCATTTAATTTGTTTGAAAATAGTTTTTTTTTTTTTGATACTTTTTAGATAGATATGTTTGTTTTATCTTTTTATATTTTATAACAATTTTAATTTTTAATTAAAATCCAGTATTCAAAATATAAAAAGAAATAAAGTGTCTATAGAAAGGATTTAATTAAAAATCTATAAAATAAGTAGATACTTCATAAATCAACAAATTTTGCAAGATTATCTGATATCCACTTAATATTTCAAACAAGAAAATCTTTTTAGGAAATTTATCATGTAAAATAAAATTTAGATCAATATTTTTTCCTTTATAAGTTTCATATTCATTCTTTGATTATCATAAATGAAGAAGAAAAATACTTTTTTGATCTTTTTAAATATCTATTTGATATTTTATATTATGATCAAATAGATATTAATAATTAAGGATTAAATCGATATGAATTACTATTTTTTTTTATTCTTTTTTCATTAAGATTTTTTAAAAAGTTTTACAAATATACAGAAGAAAAAAAATGAAAGAAAGACTTTTATTATTTAATAATTTAAAAGAAAAAATTTAAAATTGAAACAAATAATAAAATACAAAAGTTTAATACATAAAAGTATTTTTATAGAATATTTTTGTATTATTTTTGTTATATTATTTTATTCTTATACCTGCTTTGAGGAAAGTTTTACATTTGTTTTATTATTATTTTTTAAATTGGTAAGATTGATTGAAATTGTTACATTTTAATTGATTTTTTGAATATGCAGAATTAAAATTTTTTAAATATTAAATAAGTCTACCAAATAATAAAGGAATTGTATTAAGTTAATTTTGAATTATTTTAAATAAAAATAATTAAATTTTTTATAATTTAATTAGTTGAAAGGTCAGATTAGATAGACTGATCTTTTATGTGTTAATTAATTACTTATAATTTTCCAAAATTAAATGTTAAATTAATTTAAAATCCAAATTATATAAGAATAGAAAGAAAAGAGAAAGTAATATCTTTTTATTTTAATTATTTAAAGACATAATTATTCATTCATTTTATTTTTTATTCATTAAAAAAAGTTTAAGAAATCTTACTCCTCCTCAAAATATTTTGCTTGAATGATTTTGTCTTCACCAACCTTACTCACACAGGTTCAGGAGGAGGAGTTGGTGGTGATGGAGGTGTTGGTGGTGTTGAGGGTGTGTTTGGAGCTTGTTCTTATGGTGGTTAAGGAGCATGTTGGTTACTTGGATTGATGAGCTCTTTAAGTAGTTAAAGCCTTTTTTCTTCTTATGTGGGTTAGGATACAGCTGGTTTAGCTTACTATTCTGCTGGGTTAATAACTGGCTAAGCACCTTAAATTATTCCCATTTAATTAGATGGATATTATTAAATAATTGTAGGTATTTATTGTGGTACTCCTAAAGTTTAGTTTTATGTTGGCTAAATGATTTATCCAGGTTGGATCATATTTTGATTTACTACAGTCATATGGGGGTGAGGATGAATAATCTATTAAGGAGGTTAACCGAAAACTAAAGTTTAGATAGTAGGCTATCCATAAACTAAAGGTTAGGGTTGCTTTCCTTAAATAATTTAATGTTGTGGAATCTATTAAACATTTTACATTTATATTTAAGCCCCTTAAATTCTATAACCATGAGCTTATCCATATAATGGTTATTATCCTAATACAATCTAAGGTTGCTAAACCATGTTAGGCTATACTTATTAAACTATAGTAGGTATAACCTATCCAGTCTAAGGGTTTTATATCATTCCATAAGGTACAGGCTAGGATTATATTATAGCAGCTCCCTAGGAATTAGGAATTTATTAGACCATACCCTAAAAAATTGGCTATTACATAGGTATTTGCCCTACTTAGCCTTGTATATATTAATTAACTTGAGCTTATTAAGGCAATACTTGATAAGCTTATTGATTTTATTATACTTATCCCTAAATTTATCCTGGCATAACAGGCTACATAATTTAGCTTTACTACTAAATTGGTTAAATTTATCCCATAGTTACTAATTGAGGTTGATTAGGTTACGAAGGAAATTATTATGGAATACCTTGGTTTCTGTTAGATATTTACTATGCTTATATAACCATACCTGGAATTTACTAAGTGCCCTAAGGTATGGTGGCACTTTAATTTATTTATATTCCAATCTAAATCTACTAAACACCTTGCGATGGAATAGGTTAGATAGCTTAAGGATTTTATATTACCTATTGCTGTTATTATAACTAAGAATTAGGAGGAATACTGCTACTGTTTGTCAATATCTAATTAACTTAAATTTATGAGGGCTATTAACTTTATTATTGTTATTATTGTGATTGTGCAGGTTGTGAATTTTAAAACTTTGAGCTTGTTTAGCTATCTGTTTTAGACATTTTTTTAATTTATTCGAAAGATTGAATGTTTTGTTTACCACTGTTCTTTGAAGATTTTTCTTCCTATTAAGATAATTAATTTTTGTTATCGTTTGAACGCTTTGAACTTTATTTAGAATTATTTTAATCTTTATCCCTATCTGAGCGATTATTTTTAGAGGAAGATTAATTTGAACCATAAATATTCATAGCCCTACTAGAATGTAATGTGCTAGAGATACCAACATCATTTTAGACTTCTTCTTCTCTATTTTAATAGGAGTGACTATCATTTGTTGATTGAAGCATGCTAGAAGAAGATTATTTGCTTTATTACATATCTTCCTAATACTGAATTCCTATCATACCACTACTATTCTTTAAAATGTCATTTAGCTTAACATTTGATACTCCTTTTTATTTTTGCTAATTTTAAATTTACTTTTCTTCGCTGAAATTGTTATTATTACTTTTTCTACCATCCTAATTTGTTCTCATACTTTAATAAGAATTACTATTCATTTAACTGCTTTAACGTAGTATACTCAAGGGGTCATTTTCTGACTATTTACTTCCAGAAGTTGTATTTTAATTACTTGGCTAATTGCCTGATGAATTATTATTGCTCCCGTTATTGTTATTGTTATTGTTACTGTTACTGTTACTATTATTATTATTACCATTATGAAAGCGACTACTTTGATGGTGATGATGATTGTTATTACTATTTGCATTACTATTGTTATTGCTAAAATTATTAGATTGTTAACTAGTGTTTTAATTGGAGCTATTATTGTTATTATTTCCATGAAAATTACTGAAATTATTGTTATTATTTGAATGCTATGAATTATAATTACTAAAATTATTTTTATTTTATTTGTTTGATTTGTTAAGATTTTCTTAATAAAGAAATTTATATTCTTAAAAGCTATCTTCGTCACTTAAATCATCTGAGCTAATAAACGAGTTAGGTAATTTAATCTTCTAAAATCTTAAATTACTATTTTTATATGTAATATCTTCCTACTTAAGTTAAGCTATTTATAAATTTATTTTTAATAAAGGATAATTTGAAACTTTAAATAAATATATTACGAGGCAATAATTAGTCCTCAAACCACTCTCTCTTCATTCTGCATTTGAAAAGCTTACAGCGTTTCAAAATATTTGATTGAACAAAGAAAATTTTATTTTTATCTTCTTTTGCCAACACATTTCTGGCAAAGCTACATTTAGGATGTATGTTACACTATTTTATTTTTCAAAAATGTTAAAAAACATAAAAAAAATAAATTCTTTATAATCAAATTACTTTGACTTTGTATTTTGGATTTATCCAATTTTATTTGTGGAAAACAGTGCAAGCATATTCGCAATCCTCAACACTTTCAAACTAAGCAATAGTGCAGTATTGGTTTTTGATGTATGTAGGCTCCTCAACACATTTTAGCTTTAAATGAGGATGCTTGTTTAGGATAAATTAAGATATTTATTGAGCTGTGAAATTAGGTATGTTACGGAATATACAAGCATAATAGCGTTTTAAATATTCAGGATTAGCCCTTTTATCTAGTGCCCACTTAAATTTTAAAGATCTGGGAAGGAGATTACGATTATTTTTTGTGGGTAAATCAAGTAGAGATTTACTTACAATAAGTGCAGTAGTCTTTCTATAAAAATCAAAAATGAGAACTTTAACATTTTCAACGAAAATAATACTAAAATTTTTAACTTTTTTCTTATTTTTAACTGCAGACGTATCTAACTTGGACAAAGATGTTACAATTTTATATATTTCATGTTCGTCACATTCATTTTAGGGATCCTCTATATAAATTTTAGGAATATCTGAATATTGCTCTGCCTCTTTTAGAGAAGAAACAATATCATATGAATGAAAGTCAAAGAAATTTAAGTAAATATCTTCCAAAGAAGCTACATCTTTACTCCCTTTTTTGCTAAAATTATCTTCATTAAGCCTTTTTCTCATTATGCTTTTTTACTTTTCTGTTAATTTCTTAGATTTTTTTCTTTAGGGTGAATCTTTACTTTTTTTCTTGTGTTTGCTTTTTTAGATCCCTTTTTTCTTAGAATCATTAGATTTTTACATTTTCTTTTTCCTTTCTCTGCTACTACTGCTACTTATTTATCTATCCCTCTACATATTTTTCTTTTCAAGTGCCATTTTACTCTATAATTAATACAATAAATTGCCTTATTCAGGATATTCTTACTCTATTATATGCTCATCATTTTCATCATTCATATTTTAATTTTTACTTTTCTTCTCAGTATTATCTTTATTATTACTAATAAAACCACAAGAATCTTCATCATCTGAGTGATGCTTATTCATTTTCTTAGTTTATTTATCACTTTTATTTTGATTTTCTTCCTCCATTTAATAGCTTTTTTTATTCTTCTTTCTATTATTGCTACTTTTACTACTTTCTCTATCACTATCTGAATTATTACTATCTTCGCTATCTTCACTATCTTAATCTTCATCATCACTGCTATCATATTCTTTATCACTGCTATTGCTAAATTCATTTTCATCATCACTCCTTCTATGATCATAGTAACTACCGTCAGAAGAATCTGTAAAGTTATATCTTGGAGATTCTTCTCCTGATGTAGCTTCCTCATACATCATGTAATTTAAATTCTATGAATATCTAGTTTTAGTCGAAAATTTATCAAGAAAGGATACTATTTGATTCTACTATTTATTCATTTTAGCCTATTCAGCTAAATCAATTTTATTAATTTTGTAAAATCTGTTTATATTCTATTTTAAAATCTTTGTAATTTCATATGTATTTTAATTTTCCTAATCTACAAACATTTTATAAAGCTAAAATTGATGCTCAAAACTATTTTATTAATTTTATGTGCTATTCTATTTTTCAATTTAAGATGAATTTGCTTAAAAAGGCTATCCTTCCATCTGAGATGGATGCTTTTGCTTTTAAGTTGACACACTTTTGGAGTTAGTTTATTATGTTGTGTTCATAGTCTCAATTAAATTATTTAAGATAAAAAATAAATGATATAAATAATCAAAACACTATTAATTAAATCTCTAAGAAATTAAATAATTATCAAAATAATGCATCTATTTATTAATATAAATAATTGCTTTGTTTTTCTAAACATTTTAGATTTCATCCTTATCTCTTTGATGACTCCTCTTCATGTTTTAATAAATTAAATTTTTAAAATCATGCAATTATTAAAAATCATATTTTTTATATGTCTACTAAGCACACCAACAAGATACATAAACCCAATTAAAATATAAACAAAAATTATAACAGAATTATTTATTTGTTTTTAATTTAAAATTTCGGTTCAATTTTTAAAAAAATCTTAATTCTTAAAAAAATTTATTTTATAAAATATTGTTTTTTGAAAAAATCATTTTAATAGGTTATTACATTTTATAAAAATATTATTTTTGAAAAACTAATTTTAATTGATTATTGCTTTGAAAAACTCATTTTAGTAGGCTGTTGCTTTGGAAAAAATAATTTTAATTAATTATTTCTTCTGAAAAATGAGCAACCACACTTTTCCCTAAATATATTGAAACTATTTTGCATTTAACTTGTAAATATTTTTAATTTAAGTAAGAAATAAATCAAAAATATTTTTTATTTTTTTTTGGTTGTTGAAAAATGAGAAAAAATAATCAGAATAAAAAATAATGTTTATTTTGTTTAGTGTTAAAATGAATAGCTAAAATCCAGCATGAGATATAAAAATAAGACTATTTTTTTGCAAATATTTTGATATCAAGAATTATTTGGGTATTATTAATTTACTTTTAATCAATAAAAGCTAAAAAATTTTAATTTAATTTAAATCTAAAAAGATATGATTGTTAAAAGTTTAATTTATAGAAGTTTCTAATAGGTTAGTAGACTTTCATTTACAAATTCTCATTTTATAGCAAAAATGAATGGTAATAAGCCTAAATTGCAGAAATTTAGCTAAAAATTAGAAGCTGTTTCTGTAAGTAAAGAAGAGCCTGGCATATAAGCTATTAAGTCATAAAAAAAATAGATAAATTCTTAGCAATCATTTAGAAGTAGAGTTAACAACAATTTGAGATAAAAATAAAAAATAGAAGAAAACCCATTTTAAAAAGTTTAAGATTAAGATATTGAATAAATCAACTAAGATGATTTAGAATTATTTGAAAAATGCTCTGAATTTATTGATTAAAAATAGTATGAGTAAGCAGCTCTGATTTTGTAAGAATTTTTAGATGGCTTAGAAGAATCTAAAGCTCATTCAGATGCTCTACAAATTTTAGAGTTGCAGAATAGTTTATATTTATATAGTAGAAAATACTTAGATGCCTATTTGGTGAGATCAAATATATCTAAATATATGGAATATGCCCCTACAAATTATTAAAAAGAAGAATTATAGAATTAAGTGATTAAATATTTTTATCAGCTAATATTCACTCATTAGTTACAAGCAGAAATGGATTTAGATATATTATATAAAAATCACTACAGATAGTTATAAGAAGAGAAAAAGGCTTTATTTGATCTAGCTATTGCTGTATGCATAAAATATTAATTTATTTTGTTGATATTGATTGAATTTGCTTTTATTTAATTTATAGGTTGGCCACTTTATTTCTCCTGATAAAGAAGCATAAGAAAAAGGAGTTGGTTTCATATAAAATTGCATCAAGAATACTTAGAATAAGCAAATTTTATGTAAAAATTATCAATAAAAAGTAATTTATTTATTCATTTAATAATGTTGAAAATTATAACAATAGCATATGCGTTTTACAATTTGGGTGTTTACTAATTTAATTAGCTCGAGAATCCAAAAAAATTTATGGAAGAAGTCATATAAAATGAATAAACTAAAGATGATATGAAAAAGAAGATTTAGACTGTGATGAATAAAATAAATTCTAAGGAAAAGTTATTGATGAGTGATATATCTAATTCTCTTCAAAATATATTAGCATCAATCAACTTAAATAATTTAGGTGTATAAATATATTCAATTTAGGATATTATTGATAATAAACATAATTTGATCTTGTGTGACAAATTCTCTAGTAAAGCATTATTATTTTTAGCTTAAAACTATAACTTATTCAATATTTAAATTGCCAAATCAGTAAATTAATTTTTTAGTTAGAAGTATTATCAAAATATTTTTTACTAAATAGCTAAGACTTCAACTTATGCATTTTGCTTATTAAATTACTACTTAAAGAAAACAACACTAATAAAAAGCTAATTTCTTATATGCCTCCTTATTTGCTGATATTTAAAAAGTAATTAATTATGTTTATTCATAATATTTATCTAAATTTATTAAAAAAGCCTGAAGAAGCAAAAAAATTGCTAATGTAAAACCTATAAGATACAACTGATCCAGTAATTTATTCTTTTTACAATAAAAAAATAAAGAAATTTTGTTAATTTTAAATTAAAGATTCAAGACCCAGTTAGATATGAGACACTTAAATTGTTAAGCTTAGTTGATTTTGAAAATAAATATAGTAATGTCTTTATTAAAATTTAAAAGAGAAATCTCATTTTAAAATAATTCCTTCCTGATTTAATTTTTAAAAATAAATAATATTTTTAATTTATAATAGAGTTCAAAAAGATGGCATAAGATGTTATTCTAAAAGATAATTTGTAATATTGGTGTCTTAAATTATAAGATTTTGAATTATAGCCTTTGCACATAATACCATAGAATGAATTAAAACTTATTTCTGATGAGGAATTAAGTGAATATAAAGATTATCTAGAAGGAGATGAATATTCATCAGGCGGTGAAGAAAGTGAAAACGATTTAGAAGAAGAATATATAAAAAAGTGGGAAAAGTAATTTGAAAAAGCAGGAGTAGATATTAATAAAATAAAAAATACTTACTTAAAATGAATAATTAAAATGTTTTTACAATTTATTTCTTTTTATTTATTCATTATCAACCAAAATTCAAAAAAAAATTATTTATTCTAAGCTTCTCATATTTTATTAATTCTAGGGATATTACGTGTATTTAAATAAATAAATTTTACATAATTTAGAATGCGTATTACCTTAATTAATGAGCTATTAATATTAAATATTAGAGTGTAAATATTTCTTTAGTGTATTAATTGAGTTCTAAAAAATTTTACTTTATCAGGTTGCAGTGTATTGAAATAGATACTTTATTAATTTTTTGTTTCTGTTTTGACTAAGTTTGAATTTTTTCTAAATATAATAACAATATTTATTATTTTATCCAAATCAAGAATGCTATTACACTACAAGTACAAAAAGAAATTTAGAAGATATCAACTTTTATTATTTGATATTATAATGCATATTAATGTAAAATACTTATTGATTCATTTAACAATATTTTCTTTTTTTATGTAAAATCTACATTTTCATTTAAAAGAATATTGATTTTCTGACAGGTTCACCTGTAAGTCTAATCAAGCATTATTCAATTATTAAATGCGATATTTAATCCTTTTTATTACATATCAAAAATAATTATAAAAAAAATAAACATAAAGAACTAATTCAGCATTAAAATTAAAAGAAAAAATTTATTTATTTAAAATAAAGACAATATCAATTTTTATTTATTTCATAAGTAGCAATAGATCTAACGATACTAAAAAGCAAGCAAAATGAGTATTAAAGAACTTGCTAACTTAAAAAATGAGTTCTTAAATAAGTTTTTGAAAGATTGCGTTGAGTAAGATTTTATAAAATAGATTAGAAAGGTTCTAAAAGAATTCAAAGAATAAATATATGGAGGAGATAATTTGTAGAAATTGTTATCTGCAAATTTATAGAGTTCAATTAGCACAAATCAAAGTACAGTATAAAGTTCAAATAGCACAATTAGTACCTCTAAAGGATATAGTAAATCCAACTAAAGTTTTTAATAAGGAGCCAATAACTAAAATATTCAATAAGAAACAGAAGCAGCTAACATACAATACAACAATTAGTAAAGGTTTCTATTAGTAGCTGCATGTGAAGAAATTTAGAAATTACTTAAGTATATAGTATAGCCTTATATAGTAATAAAATCATGTATAACAAATTTTGAGAGCAACTAAAAAAAGGATTTATTGGAATTAGTTAGTATAATTAAGCAAGAATTTGCTAACATAGATAAAAAAATAGCTCATGTTGTCAAGAATTACTCAGAAGTTCTCCCAATAAATATTTTAGATACTTTGAGTGATCTCTAGAAATATTATATTTAGCAAAGAAATGAGTACTTAGAAAAGAAGTTAGAAGACTTAGAGAAGCTTAAGTAAATGAGATACTTTCAAATTTAAGCTCCTTATATAGGATATCACTTAGTTGATGAAAATAAAGTTTAGTAATTATTTGAAAAAGCATCTATTTAGATTGAAAATTTAAGGATTTAGAGAGTTGGAACAGAATTTGTGCATCACTTCCAAAAATATTTAACTACTTATGTCTTTAACAAGTTACTCATGGACACAGATATACTTTCTGGTTTGGTTGTTTGCATAAAAGATAACAAAAAGAAAAAAACCTATTTTTTCATTTAGTATTGTGATTTAAAAGTAGAAGAAATAGAATCAACTTCTTCTGCTGATTAGTAAATAGTTGTAGTACTTAACAAATATGGATAAAAATCTCCTGATTAACCTATCCCTACAAAGTAATTTATAACATTTCCTAAGATTTTAATTTTTTTCTATTTAAATATAATTTAAAATAAATTTATGAAAAAAACAAAGTAAAAATGGTTTTTTTGTCAACTAAAAGTGATAAGCAAAATAGAAGAAAAAAATATAAGAAATCTATTTCTATTTTAGATAGAATATTAAATATGTTTTGAAATCATAAAATTGACATTTTTGGTTATTCATTCATATCATTTAATATTAAATTATTCTTTTAAATATTCAATAGAAATGTAGATATGAATAGCTTTTTTAAGTAAATTGCTGCTTCATTTTTAAGTTTAAGCTTTGAGAGTTTTATCCCTAACTATGGCATTTGTGCAGAAACTGGGAAAATTTATAGACATTAGCTAAATACTACAAACGAAGATCGTACAGCTCATGCTGGTATTAAGAACCCATTATATTTTTTCAAAGAATTTTTTATGATGGAAAAGAAATCTAGTACTGAATTTTTATCATGCCTCAATTTAAAGCAATGTAATATGGCTAATTTCTTAGAGGCTTTGACATTATTGCATGAATTTTAGAAAACAGATTTTAAATTTGAATTTAAGAAGGGAAGAAAGCTTCAGAGTTTGTACTTGAATAAAGATCACATAAATTCTCTCTAGTCCATAGTTCAAGAATTTAGTAGAACTCTTGTTTGGCTTGAAGAGAGTGTATTCCCTGTTAATGGAAAAGTTTGTTTGCTTTAGATTATGAATTAAATATAGCCTCTCGTTATTGAATTCTCAAATCGTATTATGAGCAAATCTATGTCAGAGCATTTAGGTTTTATGAAAAAAATTTCTATAGAAGATTTCTTAATCAAAATCTCAACAAAAAAAGCCTTAAAAAAGTATATCTAGCAAAATAAATCATTTGAAGATAATCGTTTCTTAAAAGAAGAACTAACCTCAGGAGGAGAAACAAATCGTACTGCTAGTTTAAGTGGATAAAGTTAAACTCCATAAGCAAATAGTGGTGGAAATGCTGGCCAACAAGCTTAATCAGGTTAATAATAAAATTCAAATACAGCAGGTAGTAATCTATCTGCTTAAGGTAATTCAAGTGCTGCTGGAAATTCAAATTCTTCATCATATTCAAACTAATCTTAAGGTCATAGTATGAATCAAAATTAATTTGGCTAGTAAGGTATATAAATTACATAATATTTAATGGAGTTAAATCTTCTGAACTTTCATAGAAAAGAGCGAAAAGTTATATTAAAGTATGCAGCTGAAAATCTACTCTATTTGCCAATGGTCTTGAGTTTAGAACATACCTAGGATGTAATAAAAAAATTTAATAAATCCTGGAGAAGTACTCAGCTTTGGTTTGATAATTATTAATTTGTGTTTGATGAAATTGAAGATGACTCCATATTATTTTAAATTTAAAGAAAAAGCTCTTCTTAAAATAAAAACATCTACAACATACCTAATCCACAACTTACGAATCAAAATTATAATAATTTATTTGCAACTCCCATCAAAAGAAAATAATCAAATAAACAATCCACTAATAATAATGAATAAAATTTTCCTTCTGGTGAAAATATTTGTAACAGTTGCAACCATTTAAATGAATTTGAAAAAAATATTGATTCTAATGATAAATTTTTAAATGAAAGCGGGTTGAAGAAACCAGAATAATAAAAATAAGTTTTTGAAAGCATCTTTGTGGAGTTAATGGGATTAGTTTTTAATATGAATATTATGAGTATTTTGACAAGCTAAACATTTTCAAATTTAAAGTATTTTGATGACTATAATTAGAAACATATTTATTTAATCAAAGCATACTTTAAATTCCCATAAGTTAGAGGTGATAAAGGATACAAGTTATCTGAGACTTTATTAGAAAGATCAATTAAGTTAAAGAAGTATAAATTAGCTTGCTTACTGTTAGATTAAGGAGAAGGAGTTAACATCACTAAAGATATTATTTTTAATTACTTAAGTGAAGAAAAATTAAAACCTCACCAATATAAAAAGGTTGAGCAGTAGTAAAATAGTAAATAGGAATTAAATGAAAATAAGTTTGAGACCCCTAATTGTTTAAGGTGTGATGAAGATGGAGGTATATTACCTAGAGAATGTCAAGAATATGATGAAGAGACCATTTTGAAAATGGTCTAAGATAGAGAGGAATTTGATTAGAAGCTTCAACAATTAGTTATTAGACATCATGCATAATGGCTAAATGATTTTAATTGGGAAAAGATGTGGAGATAAGAGTTCAATCCTGAAAACCATAAAAAGACTTATGATTCTAATATTGATGACAATTCTATTATTGTTTATACAAATGAATATGGAGTTAGATGTCTTCCTATAGATATATGGACTTAAATATTTGATTTCAAGAAAATAGATTCCAGTAAACATGGTCAAGAAAATAAAATTGAATTATCAAGAGTTAAAATAGATGAAGAATAAGAATCTGGTGATGAAAATACAGTTACAGCTCATAAAAAAGAAGGAAAAAATGATAAAATTTAGAAGTAATCATCCTTGAGCATTAATGATTAGAATCTTGAATTACAATAAAATTTTTCAAAAGAAGTATTGAGAGGAAATTCTCACAGTTAATCCCCCAAATCATAAAACTCATAAACAAATCTAAGTGAAGAAGGTAGGTAATCAAAGAAGGATTCAATATAATAAATATGTGATGATACCAATTAAGTAGACTAAGAGAAAAATAATGAATAACCTCCCAGTAGTTAACGCAGTTAAGAAAATGAATAAATATATGATTTAGAAGGAAAAAAGAAAAAAGAATCAGCAGATAACGAATAAGGTTTAAATGAGTAGGAACATGAGCAATAAAATCAAAATGAACCTGAAACTTAAGAGCAAAAAGAGGAAAAAATAAAATCAAGTTAGGATTTGGCTTCAAGAAAATCTTCATTAAATTAAAACCAATTAGCCACCTCTGATAAAAAATCAAATAATGAAGAGGAGGAGGAAAATATTTAAAGCATGTAAACAAAAGAAGAATAAGATAATTAAGACAACTAAGATGAACAACATAATGAACAAAGGTTATCTTAGAAGTATGTATAGTCCCCTTAAAATTAGATTGAAGATTAAGATAATTCTTAAGAACACAAAAAATCATTGTAATTGAACTTCGAAGAATCTGATGAAGTGGGAAATCAAACAGTTAGACTATCTCCTCTTAATTCATAGTTTAACATAATAGACAATTTTTAGGAAGGTCAAAAACTGAATGGAATTTTAGAATTAAAGAAATTCTCTTATTAAGATGAGAAAAATTATTTTATATCGAATTACTTGCAGACCTTATAGAATTCTTAAGATTAAGTTAAGTAAAGAAAATTGGTATTAGTTCATTGCTAAAACCTTGATTTTTTGGTTGAAGAATCTCCTGAATATCCTGGCTTGGCCTATGCAGAAGATTCATTAATTCATTATTTTAGCAGTCACATGAAGCCAAAGAGAATGCTAGTTAGAATTAATGATGTTGACTACACATTCACTTAAGTTATTCATAACTGCATTTCTCTTTAAAATGTAATAAACTAAGATTTGCCTTACAGTTTTGATAAATAAAGTATTGGTGAGAGTATCCTTTTAAATATCATTATAGGGAAATAGCTAAATGGATTAGAAGATGAAATTCTTGAGCCGAATCCTAACAATCCAAAAGAATGCCGTTTAGTAAACATATCTACATCTTAACCTTTTGCTATGGAAATAATTAGATATAACTCAATAAACTATGCTATAAACAATAAAAATGTCATCTTTTGTTTAGATCAAATGAATGACCCTGTTGATTCTGCTCTTATTATGAAATATAGATAAGTAAACCCTGAAAAGTTATTAGATGATTGGCTGAATGATCTATACTTTTTCTAGTAGAAATTAACCTAGTAAAGAATAGTAATTAATAATCCTAGATTCTTTATTAAAACATAATCAAATTCTGAAGAGCAACAAACTTCATAAAATATTTAGATGAATAAAGCTATTCTCTTCTAAAAGGGCATGATAAAAGAGCTTTATTATAGACTATCTAGACTAACAAAATATTTAAAGAAGATTCATTATGATGATCATTGTGGTAGCTTACCTAAATATCAAGAGATATTTGAGGCTGTTAGTCCACATTTAGCAGATATGTATAAAAGAGTTAATACATAAAAAGATGTGCAATTATCCAGCAGATTTGAATAAATTCTATAAAACTTAGATAAAGTGAAATCATTTGTAACTTGTGACATCCCTTCATTTTATTCTCATTTTACTTTAGAAAAGATCTACAACTATGAATCATTAGAAGAAGTTATATCAACTTTTAAAAGCATAGGACCTTTATCTTCCAAAGAGATAGTCAAATAACTTTCTAAGCTACAAAGAAAAGATAATCTACAATGGGAGGATATCTTTTAAAATGTTAGTAAGAATTCTTAGATCAGGTATATTTTAATTTTTTTTTTTCAGTTTAACATCTTATTTATATTCAATATTATTAATAAAGATAAATTATGATCAATGGCTATTTGGATAATGATTGGAGTGATAGTAGTATGGTTGAAAAGTTTATGAGTCAGCTAACTGCCTTTTAGTAAAAGCCTGTTGCAGAATTCAAGCACCTTTTGTCAGATTTAATATTTTATTAGAGTGACATAATATCATGGAAAATGATAAGGAACTTGGGTCATGATCGTATCACTACTCTATCATTGAAAGGATGCACTAAAATTACTGATACTGATGTAGTAAAGATTTCAGAGAGCATGGTTAATTTAGTTTATTTAGATTTATCTAAAAACCCAAATATTATTAAATTTAATCACTCTATAACTTCTAAGTGTAATTAGAGTAAACCTTTGTAATTCCCATAGCTAAAAACTTTAATTTTGGAAGAATGTGTTAATTTATGTATTTGTGATGTTGAAGGTTAGCACATACAGAATATTAACTTAAATACTTGCATTTTATTGCAAAATCTTATGACTGCAACACCAAGTTTAAAAAGAATAAGCTTAAAAACATGTCATTCTTTGCTAGAAGAGCATGCAATACTTTTCATAATTGAAGGAACAAACTGTATGATAGATGAGCAAACAAGTAGTGGAGCTTTCAGATAAACCTTAACTGCCATGACGAAAAACCCACATAGTAAATTAAGCACCTATAAAATGTACGTTCTTAGTATATTTGGTCGTCTTTTCAATAAAGTAATAAAAATAATTCTTTTTTTTAGTTTTATAAAATGTTAAAATATATTTTGTAATTTTACAGATCAAGAACTTACAAGATTTATATCCTTTAGTTTATGCCTTGAGTAGGAGAGGTCTAAATAAAGCTGCTTAGAATAAAGAATCAAGCAGCTTTTTCGGCTTCTCTAAAAAGTCAACCACAACCTCTGATTCTTTGGTGAAAAATTGTAGAGTGAGCTCTATCAATCTTCTTCTAAAAAATTCAAATATTCGTGAACTTAAGTTTATGAATATTTGCGAAGAGTTCAAAGATCAAAACGTTACATCTATTCTTGAAATACTCTGTGAAAAATTCTAAGAGTCAGCTTAATCTTCCAACAAAAAAGAGTTAGTGACTGAAATTGATACAATAGATCTTTCAGATATTAAGTTATCAGAAAAAAATATGAAAAATTTAGGCGAAATTATTTCACTTATCAAAACAACATCTTCTCAAGGTTTGTCTATTTTTATTTAAAATAGCTAAGAACCTCTTAGCAAGGGAATGAAATATTTCTGTGAAGTAAAAATTTATTTATCAGCTATGAATTAATTATTTATTTTATTATTTTTTAATTCAGGGAGCTTTGAAAAACGAAATAAACAAGCTAGACATGAGTAAGAATAGATTCGGTGAAGAGTAAATAGAAGAAATATGTTTAATGATAAAAGGAGTTGGAATCAATTAAAAACTGAATCAACTATTTTTAAGAAATTGTAGAATTAATAATAATTTATTAGTAAAACTCAGTCAAGCAATTATGAAAAATGCAACTCTTAGAGTGCTAGATTTAAGTGACAATTTATTTGACCATGAAGGTTTCAAAATATTTATGTAAAGTTTGTATGATAATACCACATTGACTAGTTTGATTTTAGATGGAAACTCTTTGACAGGCTAAGGCTTTTCTTCAATTAAGAAAGGAAGGTTTTTAAAGAAATTGAATTTAGAGTAATGTTGGCTTGAAGAGTTTGAAATTGCATAAATTTGTGAACTCCTAAAAGAATAATAATAGCTCAATTATCTTGACTTAAGTTTTAATAAGTTCAACATAAAAAGTACTTAGTAATTAGTTCAAAGTATTAAATAATCTAATTGCTTAAAAGAGCTCATAATTAAAAAAATATTTGATGAAGAAGAAAGTATATAAAATGCCTCTCATATTTCTGAAATATTGATCAATAACCCATCCTTACAAACTTTGGATATAAGTGGTAATTCTATTGGAAACGATGGATTAATCTAGTTTGGTAAAGCCTTACAATAAAACACAGTTTTAAGAGTATTGCTTATCAATGATGATTCTAATTTTGGTCTTCGAGGTATTGGCTATCTTGCTGAGTTGATTTAATTTAATAACACCTTATAGGTAATTTACATAAATAAAAATGACCTCCTAAGCATTTTTAATTTTTTAATTTTAAAAAAAGGTTTTAGAAATACAAGGAGTAGAGAATAACTAAGACAGTAAGCTAGAAGGGTTTTAAGCTGCTTGGGAAATGGTGAAATAAAAAATCCATAGAAATAATTTGTTCCGTCTTTCTAAATTGTCATCAAAAAAAATGAATAGTTTCTAAATGCCATTCTTAAAAAAAGGTAATATCTCCCCTACTCATAGATCTCTAGATCAATCTTCTTTCTTTATGGGAGGTGAAAAATTAGACTCTACAAGAATTAAAGGAACTTCTGATCACTATAGATTAGGTTTAAGTATAGATGGTGGCGGTATGAGAGGTATTATCCCTGGTTGCATAATTCAATACTTATGCAAAGGTAAGAATTAAAATAATATTAAATACATATTTAATTTATTAAATATTTAAACAGAAACTAAAAAAGAAGTACATGAAATTTTCGATGTTCTAGGAGGTACATCAATTGGAGGAATTCTAGCTTTGGCCTTAGTTTGTAAGAGAAAATATTTAATTTTAGATTTTAAATATTAAAAAAAATAAAAATTATTAGGCACACATGATGGTAAAAATCCTGTTGCAAGAGGAGCTGATCTTCCTTAATTCTTTGAAGAAAATGGTTGCACCATTTTTAATTCATCTAAAATGGTAGCTCTTTGGAATAATTTAAGAGATAAAAGCAAATATGATCCAGCTGGTATTGAATCAATTTTGAAAAAATACTTTTAGAATTGCAAATTATCAGATGTTATCAAAGGCACAAGTGTTATAACAACTGCTATGAAAAGAGAAAATATTTAAGGTAATTTTTACTACCTGTTAAGTAATTTTTAGCAATTTATTTTTAAAAGGTAAAAATATGGCAAAGATTTTCAGATCTAAAGAAGCTATGTTTTCAGATGACAAAAACTTTTATGTTAGAGATATTGCCAGAGCTACATCTGCTGCACCTACTTATTTCCCTTCAGCAGAAATTAAAAGTATTAATGGAGTCAAGAAATATTCTTTGATTGATGGTGCTTTAGGATAAAACAACCCATCAAAATTAGTCTTAGACGATATTAAAACAGAAGCACTAAACAGTGGAAATGAGAAAAACTTTTTCCTATTATCGTTGAGTACAGGAACACCTATTACTACTCAATAAATATCATAAAATGCAGGTATCTTTAATCTAGTACCTATTATTAACAGTTTAGGAGAAGGTGCACTTGCTTTCTTAGATAGAGATATTGAAAAAAGTGCTGACGGATAATATTTAAGAATAAATCCTGATATTCCTATCAAAAAACACGAAGCTGAACTTGATAACACTGATCCAAAGATTATTGAAATCTATAAGCAATGTGGCTATAACTGTGCAGAGAAATACTTAAGTTAAGATTTAAAATATGGTCCCTTCAATGACCAAAACCTATTGGATTGGTTAGCTGAGAATACGGCCAGAAAAAAAGATACTTATATTTGAAAAATAATTTTAAATATTTAATAAAAAATAAAAAACTCATTTCAAACTAATATTTTAATTCAATGTTTTATCATTATGACAAATTTAAAATTTACTTGACAATTTTTAAAAAATAAATTCTGTATTCTTAAAAAAGAACCAATCAACAAGAGTAAAATACTTAGTATAAATGTAATTAAGTGTGCATCTAAAAAGAGCTTCAGTAAATTGAGAAATTACAAGATGTCTTTTTGAAAATGAGAGAACATTTTTAAAGTAAATAAAGAACTAATTGTTGTCAATAATAATTCTTATTTAAAGCTAAAAAATGAATAAATTTGTTTTTTTTTTGAAGTTGAATAAAATGTAAAAATTTAAAAATTAATTGAAAGTTAAAGTCATTTTTTATTTAGTTTTGTTCTCATTTTTCTTTGAAAAAAAACATCATTGAAACTACAAATTTCTAAATGTAAAATAAAATTTTTTTCTTTAATTTTCAAAAATTTCAGATTTTTAAAAAAGTAAATTGATTGTAAAGATTATCTTAAATTAACTCACAAAAAATTAAGAGTACTCATAAAAAATATAAACCGATAAATATTACTATTAACAAAACGGAAGTATTTATTTTTGTAACTTAGTTAATTTTTTGGCTTAACACTTTAGTTTTAATTGAAAGATAATTTAGTGAAGCTTTAAGAATATCTGGTACTTTAATTAATTTAAATTCAACATTAACATTATTTGTCTTAAGTTTGTTTTACTGGTGCATCTTGATTATTACTTAACTATATTGTTCCTCCTGCAGTAGTACATTTGTTATTATCTATATTACAAAATAAAATATATCAAAACAATAATATCTTCTTATTTAAAATTATACTGTTGGTTGCCCCTTTAATGCCAAAATCCATATCAGTTTGATCTGATTTTTCGCTTCCTTGTAAAAGTTAAGCTAAATTTTTGAAAACGTCATTTATATTGTTTCCTTCTTTAGCTGAAACTTCACTAAATATCAAATTTTATTATTTTGCAAATTGCTATCCATCTACTGTCTAAACAGCTCTAAATAAAATTCAAATTAGTTAGCCCTTTATATTTTTATGGAATTGAATTACCTTTAGTCAGATAGATCTAATTTATTTGCCAATAAGACTATCAAAACGCCATCTCCTCTTTCTTCTCTAACATAATCTAACCACTTATTAACACCTGCAAATGAAGCTTAGTCTAAAATTTTAAATTTAAGTAAAATGAATAAAATAATTCCTTTTTTCAGTTTTTTTTAGATACTAGTTATATCATAGACGATAATTGCTGCATCAGAATCTCTAATATAAGAAGGTATTAAACTTCTAAAACGTTCTTGACCAGCAGTATCCCATAATTATAATCTGATAGTTTTATTATCTAAGTGAAGTGTTTTTGCTACAAAGTCTATACCAACTGTAGGCTAATATTATTATAAAATATAAAATGTAAATTTGAAAAAAAATGAGAGTAAAATTGATTGAATCATTATTTAATTGCTTTTTTTTAGTATTTTTGCTTTTCAAAAATTTAAATATTTTTAAAATTTCAAAAAATGAAAATTTACCATTTAGGCTCCTCCCTAAAAAGAGTCATTTATAAATCTATTAATGATTGAAGTTTTGCCAACAGATTAATCTCCAATAAAGACTAATTTATATTTTTTAACCTATTTTGTTATACTTTGGTCACCCATTTCTAAAACTATTGTGCACTTTATATTTTTAATGTCTTTATATGTACTAGTTAAGGCTTTAATTTCCTTAGTTTTAGATTTTTTTTTGCTTTTAATTAATTTATATATGTTTATGTATCAACGACCATAAATATTATATTATCAATATTTTCCCCTTTAAATAATCGCTGTTTTTATTAATTAAAAATATTGATGTATGTATGCATAACCAAAACTTTTAAATTCTTACCTATTCCTTTTTTAACTCGCTATAAGCTGATATTAATCAACTACTCTTTTAGAACAACATATTATTAATGATTCGTTAAATAAATTAATTACGATTGAATTAATTCATAGAAAAAGTAAGAACTTTTCCACTATATATTTTCTTTCATAAATTTTATAAAATAATATTATGATAAAAGTTTATTTTTTTCATACCAAAATGTAAAAGTAAAACATAAGTAAGAAAATAAATATTAATGAAAAATTAATGATCTAATGTACAACTTATTTCCAATTTATTCTTTCAAATTAAGTCGAAAAAAACTCAAAATTTAATTAAAAAATAATCAATTCATATATTTAATCAATAATTGTTGTAATCAAATTTAAATTATTTTACATTGATTTAAGAAATTCCAGTCTTATACTAAAATAATCATCCTCCACTCTACTATTTAAATTTTGGATAGAATTAAGAAAAAAAATAATTTTTTTTTATTGATGATAATTGTAATTACTCCATACTTTGTTTCTAACAATCTTTTTTTAATAAAAATTATTTAAATTTTAACTGGTAATACAAAAAAAATTGCTAAAAAAGAAAAATTAAAAAATTTAAATTTTGTGAATTATCTCTTTTTAAATTAAAAAGAAATTTATTATTTAATATGAATATTTTTTTTAGTTGAAGATAATCTCCATTTTTTATTAAGTTGTCATTCAATTCTCCTTATTTTTTGTATATTTAATTAAAATGAACTAAATATTTTAATAATTCAATTTGCTTTATAATTTGAATTTTCTGACAAATAGCACACATTAATAGAGTAAAAAGTGTTTTTTGATAGAATATAATTAGTGTTATTTATCTATCTATTGAAGAAAATTTAGCGCTGAAATTTTTATTTATCAAATTAGATAGATAGTATCAGAAATGAGGTTTTATAAATCTATATTAGATTATTATGTAATTCCATATCTTTTTATTAAGGGCTTTTTTGATTGATAAAGCTGTTTTATTCATAAAATTTTATTAAAACTTTTAGTAAATACAAAACATAAAAAAATAAGATAAATATACAATTTATTCATAGTTTTTAAAATGGCAGCTCTAGATAAAATCATTTAACAAGTCCTAGATTCAATAGCAGAATAATAGGGTGATAGCAGAGATGATGAAGTTTATGTTATTGAAATTATGTCCTTACGTTTTGAGAAGTTTGATAATAGAATCAAATCTAAGCTTGAAAGATTCACATCCCTTCAAATGCTGACAATAAATGATTGCCTTATTTCTGATTTAACTAGTTTCCCTCATCTCCCTTCTTTGATTAGATTAGATTTGGTATTTAATAAAATTACTGGTGACTAGCTTGGATATTTAAGAGGATCCAGACATTTATAAACTTTAATGATTGGAGCTAATTAAATTGAAGATATTGAAGATTTGAAGAGACTTGGCCAAATGAGAGAATTAATTTAGCTTGATTTATTGAACAATCCAGTTGTTAACACAGATAATTATAGGAAAATTATTTTTAATCTGTTCCCTTCTTTGGTTATTCTAGATACATTAGATAAAAATGGAATTGACTAAGAAAAAGCTGCTCTAGATATCTCTGCTGCAAGAGTTCCTGATAACTTATTTGACAAATCTAAGCCTGCAAGCAGTACTTCAAAATAAGCTGTTAAAAGCTCTAAAGTATAAGCAATTAATATGTTCAGCTCTACATAAAAGGTAGCTGCAGTAAAATAAAATCCTAAACCTGTAGCTGCAAAAGTTTCATCAACACAAGCTTAAAATGATAAATCTGATAAAACTGTACCTACAGTAGTTATTAATAGAAAATTAGCTGTTAAAGTAAGAGCTCCCCCTGCTCAATCTGGAAAATCTGGAAAAGGAAAAATGGATGCCTTTAAAAAATAATCAACTTCAGCAAAGAGCGGATTAGTTTTCCCATGTGGAAGAATCAGAAGATATTTGAAGTAAACTTGTAAATAATTTAGAATTTCTTCTAGCAGTAATATTTACTTAGCAGGTGTCCTAGAATATTTAACAGCTGAAGTCTTAGAAACTGCTGGAAACATAGCTAAAAATAATAAATATAGTAGAATCAATCCTTTACATATAAGAGAAGCTTTTAGAAACGATGCTGAGTTAAACTAATTTGTAAGTGGTACAATTATATCTGAAGGTGGTAGTACAAGTACTAACTTTTTTATTCCTATAAATTAAAAATCTAAATGATGATTAAATAAAACAAAAAAAAATAAATTAATAATCTTTAATATAAAATAAAACAATAAAAAAATAGAATATTTATTATTTTAAACTCTTTACTATTTTAAACATTAGTTTATATAAAAAATGTGTGTGTTCTTTAAATATTACATTTAATTTAATAAAAAATAAATAAATAAAGAATGAATGAATAAATTATTTTCAAATTAAATCATAATTGATATAATTTAATGAAACAAGTAAAGATGGAACGATGTACTTTCAAATTAAATGATTTTTTACTGATTGATATTTTATTTTTTAAATCTTACAGATTTAATTATTTTTAAACACTTTTTTTTGGATTAGTTTGTTTTGAAAATTTTAATAACAAACAAAAGAAGAGATCTCAAAAAGTAAATAAATAAATAATCAACTCTTAAAATTTTTAAAAATTAATCTTTGAGTATAAAATTAATTTAAATGTAAAAAAATGTCAAGAAATTATTGCAAGACTAACTTTTTTAAAAAAATGAACTGCTGTCCAAAATTTTTTCATTTCTAAAATTAAGAGAATTTTTTAATTTTGAAACTAATTAATAATTAATTGCTAAAATCTTAAAGTATTTTAGCTACTAATTTTAAAATATTAAAATTTTACTTGCTTTTTAAAGTTTTAGCTTGATAGATAGAGTAAAAAATAATTTCAGAATCATATGAAAAATTTTTGAAAGGAAATATAAAATATAAGAATGGTAATTTTAAGTTAATTAAGTTTTAATTTTGTTTGATAAATTTTATTAAATACTATTATTCTATAAATAAATATTCATTTTTTTATATTAAATGCTTATAATGTAGATGATAAGGATGAACCTGAATCTCTTTACACTAATAAAGGTGATGAGCTTTCTTTTTTTGAATTTTAATTAGCTTATTATGGCAATTATTGATTTTACTAAATTTATTTCATAATTACTAAATGGTGTAAACCATTTAGTTTTTTAGGAGAACACATCATAGATTTAGTATCCTAATCACTATTTTAGGGGGCTTGTGAATTAGTTACATTTTATTTAGTATTTAATTGCAACTTGTTATATCTCATCATTAGCATAGTTTGATATGTTTTTTTTCTTTATTCCTTTAGTATTACAGACGGATTACTCTGTGGGAAATAAAATGAAAAATCTTTATGTTTATCAAATTAATCAAATATTTCAAAATATTTAGCTGGAAAATCAAGAACATGATTTTAGCCAAACTACCTCATAGAGTATTTTAATTTGTAACTTAATTACTAAATATTATTATCACTTATATCAAATTTAGATTATTTGCTAGTTTCATCTCTATTAAATATGCTGAATTTTTTAGATAGTTAAGTAGATGGTCTCCTTTTGTGATTTATATCAACTGATGGTGTTTTTTTGGTTAAATTAGTCTTTGAATTTATTGGAGAAGTTTCGATTTCTTAAGTTTCTTAATTATGCTTTCTGTTTAGCTTTGAATTATTCATGTCCACAGATTTATCATTTTAACCTCCTTCTTCCTGAATTTAACATTAAACTTATTTAGTTTCTTCCATATTTTAATGAATAGACATCCTAGATTTTATTTAATTTATAGTTTTTAGAATCGAAGTCCTACGCACAGCTTCTATTCCTTAATTTTAGAATTAAGATTAGGTGTTTTAAATTAAATCTTGTTATGAGCAATTTGAAGGAGATTTATTCCTTAATTCTATATTAGTTTCTATTAATTTTGAAGAAATCTTACTAAATTAGGGGCTATTCTAGATAAAATTTTAAGAAATATTTTATAACGTTGGTTGTTTCTGTAAGTTATTTTGAGTTTTTTATTAAGATTTTAAACTGGACTAATTAGAAAATTTTTTTTAATCTGTTTCTTATGATGAACTCCATAGGTCTTCTTCACTATCACTTTCCTCAGATTCTAATTAGAATTGAGATTCATATTCTGTTTAATATAATTTAGAGTTATTATTTTACTCTTCATTCAGATTTTATAAATACTATTATAAATCTTTTTGTTTTATTTTTTTTACATTTTAAAAAAAACTTTTATCCTCTTTTAAATCATTGAGTTTTTCTTCTAAGTTAATCTTTGTTATATTTTTTTTCTTTAATTGGCTCTCTGCTAGAAAGCTGCTACCTTTATCTAATTTCTTTTCATATAGTAAAGAACTCTCGTCTTAGTCATTGTCATCATCTTCTTCATCTTCATCCTCATCATCATCTATTTCTGAATCTGAGTAGTTATATATTTCACTTACATAGAACAATCTTAGCCTTTTTAAAGAAATTTAACAAATAGATTTATGTGAAAGAGCTTAAATAACATTTCTCCTTCTATTTATATTCCTACCTTCTTTATTTCTCATTTATTTAGGACAGTATACATTCTTAAAATTAACAAATTCTTTATCAAGTTTCAAATTATACAAAAAACAATTTGATGCAGAGTGATCAAATTTATTGCAAGAAAAACAAGGTAATCCCTAATGATTTTTATAAAGATTTATTTAATCTCTTAGCATGCAATATTTTTCCTGATTAAAAAAAAATAAAAAAATCAGCTTCAATAAAATTATACAAAAAGTGTTTAATTTAATCCAAATATTTAACATCATTTAACAGAAATAAATTGAATTTAAAGATTAAATTATTAGAGTGAGTTTAATATTTACATAATCAGATTCAAAAAGCTTGATTGTTTACAAGAAATCATTTTCTGAACAGTAAATTAAATGAGAACCATTTAAACTTTTCGCTGACATATCTTTAGGATTTCCTGTTAAGAAACTGCTAATACCTAACAGAGATCCTTTCTTTATTTTAAAAATTAAAAATAAGATATTGTATTTATCCTGCAAGTTTTACTCCAACTGAAATAAGATCAAAGTCATCCCTATTTTAAGTTGTCTTACTATTAAAATAAAGTTACACAAAACCATTACATACAAAATAAAAATTTCTATCCAAATCCCCCTAAGAAAATATAATCTCATTTGGACCAAAAGTCTTTTCCTTAACATGGCTTGTAAGCTTCATAATAAAATCCATAGAAAAATTTAATTTGAACAGCTTAATATCATTCAAGAATTTGCCAAAATATTCTCGATTCACTTCATCTCTAAGTGATTTCGATATTTTAAGAAGGATCTCCTCTCCTTTTTAAAAACTCTCTCTTTCTTAGCTTTATTCATATTCTAAAAATTTTATCACTTTCCTTTAAATTTTCTTTGAAATATTTCTTTGTTGCATAAGCTTGGTAATTTCAAATTTTTTATTTCTTTTATTAATAAAAAAATTTTTTTTATTGCTTAAAATAAAAAATAAAAAGAATGAATAAAATATTTTTCATTTGGTATTTTTTTATAATAAAAATAGAAATTTAAAATTATTTTTATTAAAATAATATAAATACCTATACTTTGCTTCCATCAAGGCCATTTCACTAAATATTCTACCTATTGTATTTATAGAATATGCAAAAATACCACAGGTACCTATAGTCATGAAAACAACATATAGTTTTTCATACATATTAATTGGAGCAATATCACCGAAGCCTACAGTAATCATAGTTATAAAAGTAAAATAAAGAGAGTTTACATAGTTATTATACCAAGGATCATCAGAAAAACCATAATGAGTGATCCAATTAGGTGATGTAAGCATTCCTATATAATAGTATCCACATGCACAATAATGCCCCATATAACATACAAGTAAGCATAAATTCATTAAATCATAAGAGGTTGAAAATCTTTATTCTATTTAGAAGTGCTCATTTATTGTTTTTAAATTGATGATAATTTTTTTAATAGAAAAAATAGCAAACAACAAATCAACAATAAACAAGCCATTTTTATAATTTAATTATACTATCAGTACACAGATTAAATCAAAAGAGAATTTATTCTTTAGATAATTTCGAATTATTTCTTTCCTATCTGAAACAAATGTTCCATTTTCATAATAAGAAATGTTAAAAGAAATAGCTATTTCAAATAATCCCATAAAAACAGGAAATATCCTAAATAATTCTTCATAAATAACATCATTTTTAAGTTCTTATATTTGAAAGGAACTTTTTAATGGATAAATTATGAGTTAAAAAAATTGAATCAACAGAGTTATCAGGTTTAGCCACATTATGAATAGTCCATCAGGAGAAAATATCTTTTTTTTATTTTAAAAAAAAATATTTAACTAAGTTGTTATTCAATTTTAATATCTCAATTAAAGAAGCATGATAAAAAGGTTTTAAGATAATAATGAATGAAGGAAGATCAAGTAGTAATATTTAAAAATACCACTTCAAATTGATTAAATAAATTTGTTTTATTTAAAGAATGAATATATTATTATTTTAGAATATAAATAATTTACACCAATTTTTCTGAGAAACCCACAAAAAAGGGAAGTGAATAACTAGAAAAATTTGAGTTAAAAAAGATTATTTCTCTTATCAATAGGATTATAAAAGTAAGCTTTGTCATTAATAATATTATAATGCTCTTTTTTTAGAAGTTGGATTTTATTTTTATCTAATTTTTATTTGAGGATGTTTGTGATCTTTCGAATGTAATAAATCTATTTTAATAAATTTCTTTTTTAATTTTTCTTTTCTTTTGATAGAATATCTATCACATTTAAGGCTCTATTTTTATTTTCATCTGCTTGTTAATTGCTTATGTTAAAATTATCTTATCCATTTTAAGGTTATTTTTGCATACTTAAAGTTAAATTTGAGTTTCTAATAGCTAGCATAGTACTTCGCTTTTTAGTAAAAGTCCTACAAATTGATGATGATCTAACTGAATTTTCTCTACAAGATGATTTACCCATTGAAACAGATATATTTTAAACTGGTGATAAAAATTAAATATCATTTGGTGATTGTTGCTGTTGTTAATAGCTGAAAATATTTTTGCAAGTGTAGGAACCTGACCTGCTTTTTCTTTAACTTCTATTTTGATAACTATTAGTTAATATTATATCTTTTTTGTATTAATTATCTGAGCTTTATATGTCTACTTATTGTATTAAAGTAGAAGGTGATTTACTTTCTGATTTATTCTTGCCAACAGAAGAAGAAGAGGACTCAGGGGAGTCTATGTTATCACTTGAATTATTTGCTTAATGCAGATCTTTTTAACACTTAAAATCATCCATATTTGTTTTAAATATATGAATTGAATCAGACTATTATTTGATCATCTCTAATTAATTTCTAAAATTAATGTCTTCCAAAGCAAAATCTTGTTCATATTCAGTTGATCTATCATTTTAAGCAAAATTTTATTAGCTTTAATCTAAATACTTATTATTTTCTTCAGACACACTGATATTAATTTAATTTGTCTAAATATATGGTTGGCTTTATGTAATAAAATTCATAATATTCAAATATTTGATTAGTAGAAGTATTAATTTTATTATTCTTACTATTCAAAATTTGTTATGAAAATTAGATTTTTTATTTAAACTTATCTAATGACAAGATAACAAAAAACTTTTTATTAATTGTTTAGATTAATTAATACTAAAAAAATTATTCCAAGTACTAATAAATAAATATGAACTGAATAAGGAAAATTATTGATAGGAAAGTATGTTAATAAAATACATATGAGCTATAAATTCCATCAAATAATTTAGAAAGACTTAGATGGAAATATTTATTTTTCTTACATTAGATATTAGGAGTTTTATAAACTAACTATGAAGAACGGTTTAAACATTTAACCTAATAAGCAAAAAAACATTACAAATTTATGAAAAATTTATTAAAAAAGAATGATACGATACTCTTTTATTAAAAAAAATGATTTATAAACATAAAATTTAATTTGAATTTATTTTAATAATTAATTAATTTAAAGAGTAGCATTTATTAAATTTTTGTTTTTGTTTTTTTTGAGTAAGAAATACCAAATTATTTTGAACATTTTAATTATTTCATTTATTTAATCAATTTTTTTTCGGTTTTAAAAATGTTGGAGGCTTTTTTAATGTGATGTGGGTCTGGCTTGATTATTATTCATTTTCTTGAGTTTGAGTTTAAGATCCACCTCCTTCATTATTTTGACCTTATTGTCCTTATTCTAAAAGGTTATCTTTACTGCTTGAATTTGAAGATTTTTTAACGGTATTTCTCTTATTTTAAGCAAGGATTGGTGTAAATGATCTTGATTTAGACTTTAGTCTCTCTCTATTTTCAGTAGACGAACTATTATTTTTAATACCTTCTTTTGAGTTCTACCTTGAGTGTCTTAATTTAGTGCCTTCTTCAGGAGATTCTAAACTTTTTCTTTAGACCTGTAAGGCTATTTAGCTGGCAGTAAATACTCCTTTATTTTCACTTACTCCATTTTGGTTTTACTTTTAATTAGTTTGCATATCATTACTATTTTTCTTTTATGCCGATTGTGACTAATTGTTTTATTAATTTACTTAGCTGCTTTATTATTGCGATTGGCTTTAATTATTATTTTTACTTAAGCTTTCTTAGTTTTTGTTATTGACTTAGGTATTTTATTCATTATTTTATATTTAATCAACTGACTTAGTTTTAGGTGCACCTGGTCTTATGCTTAAAGCATTATTAATTTTATTGTTTAACATTTTATTTGTTTCTGCCTTTTTAGATGTAGTAGCACTCTAAGGTTCTTTCAAATTATTATTGCTACCCATATTACTGCTAGAATTTTGTTGATAAGTATCACTATTCGCTTTATGTATTTAACTATGAGCAGGAAGATTGTTAAGATTATTGCTATTTGCATTGTTTAAATCAAATTGCTTTTATTTATCTTAGTTTTGCATAGAATTAACATTGCTATTCTCGGCTTCTTAAATTGTAGACATAGGCTTTTTATCAAAGTTTTATTATTATAACTAAGATTGATTTGGAGATTTAATCTATTATTAATTATCTACAGGCTCTTGAAGCTGCTTCATATTCTAATTTTCTTATGGAATTGATTGTAATTAATTACTTTAATATTATGCATTAGATGTTTTTGTAGCTTAGTCTAAGTTTTGTCCAATTTATTCTTACTTATTTGTGAATCCCTAGCTCTTTACACTGTTATTCACTGCACTGTTTTGTTAAGCTTAAGTTAATTAATTGCTTGTCAATTTAGGTGATAACATATTTTAATTATTGTTAGATTAAACTCCATCGTTAGGAGTGGGAGTTTAAGGCTCATAGTTACTAATACGATCTCTTCTTGCTTTTTACTAATCATTGTCTTATTATTACTTATTTTGTATGTCTTCTAAAATTTACTATCTTTCTTTAAGTACAGAATTAAACCACTATTAAAGTTGGCTTTCTTAATAGGAACATCTTCTCATTTCCCTTTCTTTAAATTATAGACTGTATTAAGTCGTTTCTTTGAAAAACGGATAGTCATTTACCTCACTAATAATAAACTAAGTATTATAAATATGTTAATATATTTCTTAAAGCTTTTCTCTAGTATCTGAAAGCTCAATAGAATTTAAATTTTTATTTATCTCCAAAGTAAAAGGATCTGTTATTTCTATCAACCCAATTTCTTAAGGAGTTACGAGCAGGCTATGTCTTTAATTAAAAATTTGATTAATTTTACTTTTACAGTCATTTATTAAAAATCAATAAATACCTGTATCTCATTTTAAAAAACTCAGAATAAGCATATAAGGCAAAGCAATCATCTTAGATCCTTAAGTAGGCATACGATATAATGTCCTAAACAAATTCATGAGCTCTTGGATACTCAAATTTAATATTAAAAATAGAAAACTTTTTAGATTCTTTACTGAAAGTTTGAACTTTAGCTACATTGTTTGAAGTTGCAACAATATATATAATTTCTTCATAATAAATTGTATGTAAGGGTTTAACTTAGTTTTTTTTGCTAATAAAATTAATGCAAAAAGCATTAACTACTATATACACATATTCTAGCTCAGATTCATTTAGTTTAGCAGTAAAAAAGGAAGAACCATAAAAATTGTTTAGTCTTAGTTAGGCAAGTATATTAAACATGAGAGTATATTTATCTACATTCTCTATTTTCTCAATCTATATCATTTTACTAATAACTAAAGCGAATTCTTCCTATTTTTTATTGTTCAATCAAAATTCAATTATTTATAACTAAAAAATTAAATGAAAAAATTTGATCATGATAAACTAAGAAATCTTCAACTAAAATTGTTAGTTGTTTTAAAGGAATGAATTAACAGTCAAATAATATCAACTGTTTTAAAAAAATAACTTTTGAGAATCATATTAAGAAGTAAAAAAAAATCTCGAGATTGAAATAAAAATTATCTTTTTTAAAGGAAGATTTTTTTCAAAATATTAATTAAAAAAAATGAAAAAAAAAAAATTCCGATTTAATTTTAAAATTACTTTGTTGTATTTGATTGAAGGAGGTATAAGATGTTCAATATTATTGAAAGTAAGGTTTAAATCTATTTTAGTCCTAGAAGTGCCTTTTGTAAGGTAAGCTAGGTAGTAGGCTGCTATACGTATTAAAGATGGGACTACAACTGATTTAGAGTATAGTTCATTTGAATAAAAGCATCTTAATTATTCATCAAATAAACAACGAATTTGTAATTAATGAATATCACCTAGCCTTAAAGTATGAAATGGTTAATATATTCTACGCTTAACAAGAAAACTATAACATGGAAATTTGGCATAGCTTTAATCCCATTAACTCATCTTCTCTACTAATATGTCTTCAAACATAGCAGCAATTTCTTCTTTATCAAATTTAGATGATTAATATATCCAATAATTGTATTTATCGATAACAGAATTCTTTAAAAAATAAGATCCTTCCTAAAAAATTAGATTTAAATGTAAAATACTTTTATACAAATAAATTTACTTGGTATATTATTTTCATAATCTAGCCTGCTGTGGTGAATGGATCTAAACTGAATTCTTAGCTTGTTTGATCAGGATAATTTATCTTAAAAATAAACTTTGTATAGCCTCTTAGTCTTTATTCAAGTTCAAATATGGATGGCACCCAATCAGGAATGGGAATTTCTTAAATGACAGCGTTTTAAAGAGAAACTAAAGCATCTTATGCCAATCTTGAAAATCTTTATCTGCCATAATATGTAAACAAGAAGTTTCTAATGAAATGATTGAGCTCATACCTTTTTTAATATTTAATAATTTAAATTGAAAATTATTTTTATTAAATATAATACGAAGGAGGAGAGTAGATAGTTAGAATGCTAATGATAGCTATCATATTATATTCAGAGAAATCGTTAAGCATAGGTGATGTAGAGTACTTTATAATTTATAGATAAACTTCATCTTTGAGATGAGGTGAAAATTTAGATTTATTCATTAATGAAATTAGTTTTTATAAAGTTGGAGCAGCTTTTGAAAAATAATTAATCTCTTTTTAATAAACGACAAGACAGTATACCAAGAATGTCATAGCCGCTTCTAGATCTTTGCTAGCTTCTGGAACAGGAAATTATATTAAAGGCTTTATGAAAGTGTCTTCTTCTCTATGAATAAACATATCACTAGGTTAAAGGTTGGACAAGGAAATTTCATTTTGTGTGTAGTAAAATTCGAATTTTCTGAGATAAATAAAATTTGTAAATTTATATTGCTATGAATACTAAACAATATCAACAGGATGAAATACTTCATCAGATTTTGCTTCTATTGGAGATTTAATCTATTCTAATTCAAATTAATGATAAATATTTCTGCTTTGAAAGTTTGCATATTATATGTTTAATCTAGCACAAGCTAATTTCAAATCTTGTAAACCTTCATAAAATATTTTTTCGAAAATAGAAAATGGATTATCAGATTCAAGATCTTCAAAGTCTTCCAAAAAATACTATAATCTTTTATAAGCAAGATCCAAATAATAATTTGACTCAAATTTTGATAAAACTATTTCAAGAACATCATCATACTCTATTAACACTTTTTAAGATAATTTGCTGAATAGCCCATAATCAGCTCTTGTACAATGACTGAAGAAGCTACCATTGATAGATATCTAAAAGATACCTAATAATTTTCAAAATTAAATTAAATTTTTTTTTTTCATAGAAAAAACAAAGAATTATACTTTTTGGAACCTTTTTTCTGTCTTCATTTTGTCTCAAAAATCTAAAGCAATCGCCTTTTGAACCTTCAGAAGAAACCAAATCTAAGTCAGGATTGAAACCTTATTTTACATGTAACTTTATAAATTCATCTCTTTTTTCCTTAATAGCAAATAACTGTTCAACAACAGGACCTCTCAAATCTAATCTAACACACTCTTTGATTAAATAATGCATTTACTCATTAATTTCAGACTCAGGAATATCTTCAAAATTAAGGAACTTTTCGATTTTTCTCATAATTGATTATTTTCTTTCCTCTGTAATTTCTAAATACTTTGAAAAGAATTCTAATTCTAAGCCAACCAACTTTCCAATCACAAGTAATAAAGATATAGAGTAGTGATCTCTAATAAGCAGGGCCTAAAAGGATAAAAAATTAAATAAAAATTTTGCTTAAATTTAAATAAAAGAATACCTCACACAACTTTGTCCAAATAATTTCTTGAAGTGGCTCTAGCAACTAGAGAGGAAATTCAAAATCTAGATTATCAATTTCTTAGCAAAATTTAAGTAACTATTCGATTGTAATAAATTTATCTTTTTAAATTTTTTAGATAATTAATCTATAATCTTTAATTTTTTGTATGTGAGCTTTTCTATTTGGAGGTGGCTTATTTCCAAATCTCAATCTTTGAATACTTATATCTATTTATTTATTTTCTTACCTTCCTTAGGCTACGCTTCTATTATCTAGCTCTTAGTCATCTAACATTTAATCTCCTTCCTAATTTTGCCTTTTAAAGTGTCTTTGTTTCCTCGACTTTTAATCTTCTTTGATCTTAAAAACTATTATAATAATAATTCATTGATCAATTTAAATTATTTTATTATGCAAAAAAAAATTAAATGAATTATCTTTTCATAATTTATGATTTAAATAATTAAAAATTTACAATTTTATCTTTTTATATCACTATCCATCTTGTTGAAAATACGAATTGAGTCTTATAAGATATCCTAGTGAAAAGGTAGAGGAAATATATTGAGATATATGTTAACATCATTATTTTGTTATTGCATGTTGCTTATATTGCTCCCATCAGGTATTGATTAATCAGGATTACTAACCTAATCATTTTAATTATTTTATTTTATTACTTATAAATAACCTTTGTAAAGTCTCCATAAATTGTATTTGCTAATATTATTGTAAGAAAGATTTAATGTTATCACTTAAGGTCTTATAGCTCTCAAAATTAATTATTCTACAACCTCTACAATTTCATCTCCAATTTAGTTCTTTGATAAATCTAAACTAAATCCAAAATCTTCAAAAACAGCAATCGTGCTATCTTAGAGGAGGTTGATCAAATCAATAAAATCATAAAAATATTTTCTTTTTCCTAAGAATAAATTGCTAGATAAATCCAATGATTTTAAATTAGTGCAATTTTCAATAACTTTATTTAGCAAGGGTAAGCACTCATCTGTTAATTTATTCTAACTCAAATTAAGTGAAGTCAAGACAATATGTGCACTAATTATATCAGTTAGATTTTTTAAGATACTATAATTTATATTACACCTAATTTATTTAGAAAGCAAAAAATTAAATGAAAAACTTAGCATAAAATCAATGAAAAAAAATAATTTACTCATTAAAAATTAAAGAATAAATTTAATCATTTTTAATATTAATCAGCAAGTGCTTGTCCTATAAAATAAATTTATCTAATGTATAATCTCTACTGAAAGAAAGATAATGGATTGCATGAGACTACATAAGAAACATACCTAAACAATCAACATATAATTCTAATTCCTCCTGAGTTTTTTGGTTTATTTTAACTTAAAAGTGAATGTTCTCAAATTAAATGCTTTCTTATATCCAATCAAGTATTTCATAATCTAAATCTAAGTTATACAGTTTACATGATTAGCTGTATTTCATCCAAGCAGAACAAAGTTACATAGCTCTGTTTATCTATGAAACATCATCAACATTTTCAAAATAAACAACTTAGGTAGGTACACCTGCCTTTTCATAAAATAAATTTCTCATTTGTATGACAAAAACTATTATATTTTTTATTGATTTTTTATGAATTTTACCTCAGCTGAAGTATCTTTTTAATCATATATATGCTACATAAGAAGAGGATATCTATATGGTAATGGTGGCTCATTTACTTTAAGTTTCAATCCCTCAATAACTTTCATTATACTTTCATGAGTGAGCTAAAGAGTTTTAATTTAGTTTGGATCCATTTACTCCTTAGCTTAAAAAATAAATAATTTTTTATGTAAAAATATAAACCATAATATTATTAGATACCCAATGATTATGAAGTAATTGAAATATCTTCTACATCTTAAAATGTCTTTGGCTCATATTCTTCAGGATGTTTATAAAATAATATTTAATTTTCAGTGACGACAAATCTTATGATTCTCCAGCAACAATACACATCAGAATTTTTAATTTTTTCTATTTATTACAATGATAATAATTTAATCTATCAATCATTTTTTATCCATATCATCTTTTAATTTCTCAAATTTTCAACTTAATTGAGGAAATTAATTGTTTTATAAATTATTTTATTTGTCAAATATTACCATGAGATAAAAGAGCAGCAGTCCTAATACATAAAATTCTTGTTCCAGGCTTAAACCAAGGGTTAAGCTATTTTTATTTTGATGACATGTCTAAATAAATTCTACTCTCTTTAATTTTCTATTAATGTTTTTACTGTTAAAATTTTCCTAATTATTGTGAGAATTACACTATCAAATAGTCTTTGAATTTATAAATTTTTTCAAAAATAATACTTGTAATTGTTATCTTATTGTAATTTTATGGTGATCAAAAATAAAATACTAAATACTTGCTTACTTCAACAAAATATTATTTGTATTATTGACAGTATACTTTAATAGCGAAAAATTCTAAAGCACAATAATCTTTGTAATTTTAATCAAAAATTTAATATAGTCCAAAACAATTATTTTAGACTTGAAATTATTACATTTTTGAAGATTATCATTCAAATATAATAACCTTTGTAAAAAAAAAAAATCAATTTTAGAAATAATTCTCAGAAGGAATCATTCATTTAAAAATTTTTTTTATTAAAATATTTTCTAAATGATATTGTTTGTAAAAAATACATTTTTATATTTTGTTCTTTGATAAAAATATGCAGAAAGAAACAAACTTACTTAAATAAATTCACTATTTTTAAAACTAAAAATGTACAAATTTAATAGTAAAACTTCAAAAATAATCATAATTTAATTAGTTCAAACCAAAATTTATCGGAATTCCAAATTATTTCAAAAGATTTAAAATAAAAATGTTTTCATAGTCATGTTTTATTTTTGATGATTCTCAATTTTTTTACTTCACTTTGATAATGTCATTTTGTGAAAATTTATTCAATATAAATAAGAATAGTCTTCTTAATGTTTTAATTAAAAGAATCCTTCATTCATTAAAGAACTATCATTTTTTAATACTCTTTAATCTTCTCAAACTAATGTTAAAACTAAGAAGTGTTCTTAAAAAAATTCTTTTTTTTGGTTAAATATTTTTTTTTTTAGAATCTTAAACTAAATTATTTAGAGCGATTTTAATTAAAATTTATCAGAAATACTTAAATAGAAATACGATAGATAATTAATATTTTATAGCTGATAAAAAATAATCATCAAAACATATCAAATTTATATTTCTAATTATTAAGAAAATGCCTCCTAGAAAAACTAAAGATTAAAGTGGTAGGGTTTAGAAAAGACCTGTCGAAGAAGAATTAGATGAGATTGAATAAGATGTGAAAATGGATAGTGAAGAATAAAAAGAGAAACCACCTAAAGAGAACACTTCAAATACTAAACCTAAAAGTGATAATGATGATATACTCAAAAAATTAGGTGATGATGATCCCATTCCAAAAGAATTTTACAATTGTTGTGTTGTAGATTTAGCTTAAAAGTTAATCGGTACTTATCTTGTGAGAGTTATGGATGACGGAACTATTTTAAAGGCTATGATTGTTGAAACTGAAGCATACAAAGCTCCTTTAGACAAAGCTTGCCATGCATATAATAATAAAAAAACTGAAAAGACTAAATGGTTTTGGTAAGATGGAGGTCATTTATATATGTACAGTATTTATGGAAATAATAATTGCATGAATATTGTAAGTGCTACTAAAGATGAACCAGAAGCAGTTCTTATCCGTGCCTTAGAACCTATTTAAGGTATTTAAGTTATGAGAAAACTTAGAAATAATCCTAAATTAAAGGACAAAGACTTAACTAATGGTCCTGGTAAACTTACATAAGCAATTAACATTGATAAAGATTACAATGGACATGCTCTTTTTGAAAAGGGTAAATTATATCTTGTTAAGGGATTAGATAAATCTGCAGTCTAGATTGAATCAAGCAAAAGAATAAATATAGACTATGCATAAGAGTGGGTAGATAAGCTTTGGAGATTCACTCTAAAAGGAAGTAAATTTGTATCTAAATGAAGTATTTGCTTATTTTCTAAGATTTATATTAATGTATCAAATTAATTTCTAATTTAATAGCGCCTTTTCCACTTTTTTCTGTAAAATCAAATTTTCCCTCTCTTTTTTACATGTTATTAAACATCATTTTGGACATAAAAATTGCTACATTTCAAAATTTATTTTGTTCACTATTTCTAATTAAAAAATATCAAAACATATTTAAAAATCTTATGAAAAGCTTTTATTAATTTAAAAAATGAATTTTTTGATAAAATACTTATATCTTATTGATCTTTTTATCCAACGAAGATATTTTATTGATTAATAAATACTCATTTTCAAACGACAATAACAAAATAAATAATATAAACTACAGATTAATTCAATAAATATTTATAAAATTAGAATTTTCTTTTAAAAAATTATTTTCATTTTTCAAAAAATTTATTAGTATGAAAGAGTATTGAGATAGAATTCAATTACTAAAGTTCGAAATTACTCAAAATATTCTTTCTACATCACCAACATGAATTTTGGTACCGCTCTCAGTAGATTCACTAGAATAATCAGCAGAGAATAAAGTAACAAAACTATTTATGTCCAAATCTTAAAAAAGTTCATTTTCTAAATTGCAAGGATCATTTGTAAAGCTTTAATTATCCTAAATTTGAATATCTTAGAATGATTCAAAGGAATTATTATTAGAGTTTTCTTGAATTTGGATCTCTTCATAAAAATTTTAACTTTATATATTTTGATTGTAATCATTTTCATTCATATTATCATTTGAATAATTACTAGTTAATTCATTTATTTAATCCAAATTTCCTTTACTTACTATTTTTTCAGATTTATTTTCTTCTTAAATATCATTTTAATTAGTATTTTTAACAGTATTTTCATAATCCATTTCTTTATTTTCTAAATTAATTTCACTACTAAATTAATCATTTAATAAATCTTATCTGGCTAAAGATTGATTGTTTTAGTTACTACCTTCAATATTTTTTTCTAAAGATTTTTATTATTAGGAAGCAGTTTCGTCATCTATCTATGATGAATAATTTTATTTAAAAATAAATTAAAAAATCTTAAAAAAATTAGTTTTCATTTTGAATAGTAACCAAAAGAAAAAATGTTAAATTTTACTTGTTTTAGATTCTGGCAGTTTTTCTTGGACTAACAATTTTACTTTTTTTAATCTTCGTTCAGGTTGCTTTACACAAGTTATTAATTTAAAGAATTATTTTAAGATTAAATGTTTTCTTTAAAACCCTCTTGCTAATTTTTAGAATAAGTATATTTAAGGAGATCACATTAATCTAAGTGAACTTCTTATTTTTGAATTTTGGAATTAATTTAATTAGTTTAAATTTCAATAGATTTTGTTTCGAATTCATTATTTTGTTGAAAACTGTTTATTAATACTTCTTTTTAAATAGTTTCACTTGAATTTTTAGTTTAATTCTATTACCCTTATTCAGAATCCCCTTTTTTTTTTTAATCATTTTATTAATTATCTATCTATTAATTAGTATCACTTAACATCATTTCTGACCTTTTTTTAAATAAAAATTTAAAATTTAATGAAATTAAAAAAAATAATTTATCTTTACCTGATTCCTCTTAAATAAATTTCATTATGAGTATTTTCACACAAATCAATTTTATTTTCTTTATATAGGTATAAGAAGCGAGCTTAATTATGACTGTTCTTTAATGACATAATTTAAGATTAATAAACGAAATATGCTTATTTTAAGCTTTTCGATATGATTGCATGGTTCATTTTTATTATATTTTTATAAAAAGGAATTTTTCTTTCTTTTTTATAATAAACAAGCAAATTTTAAATTGACCAAAAATAGTGCTCCTTTTTGAAAGAGCAAATTGAAAGATAGAGATAGGCTTTTGGATTAGAATTGTTAAGATTTATATAAGTTTCGAAAACTTATTTGGCTTTTTTAAAATTTTATTGCTATAGATATATCAATCCCAAATTTAGGAGAGCACTATTATTATTTTCATCAAATGAAGTTAAAAATAAACATACTTGTTTAGCCATTTCATATAAATTTAATTTCATCAAAGAATCTATAATTTTTTCTAATATTGAATGTTGTTTTTAGTTTTTATAGATGAATTGTAAGCATTTTATTTAATTCTTAAAATCAAAATTCAATTCAAATAATTTTGATAAATAATTTGTTTAAATAGTATTTTTGGGATCAAAATTTAATACTTGTTTTTAAACAGATAATGCCTATTGTGTCAAACCTATTGCTAAGTATTATTAGGATAAAAAGTTAAAGAATTAATTTGTATCCTCTTAAGTATTCATACCACCAAAATTTATTTTAAAGATATTAATATTACTGATATAAATTTTTTTGTTTTTATTTTAGAAAATTTACTCCATTTTTTTTTAGACACTTTCGACTCTTTCAAATTTTAAATTACAAATGTTTTCATTCTATTTTAGTGAATTACTTTAAGAGTCCCAAATAGGATTTGAACTTATATCCTCTAAATCAATATCAATTCTTCTTCTTTTAGGTTTTTTTGATTATAAATTTAAAAAAAGGTTATAATTTTCCCAATACAAATGGGAGATAATTTATTATTCTATTAGAAGTTAATAATTTTCAAAGGATTTAATATTATTCTTAATTACTTAAATAGCATCTAAATAATTTTTTTATTTAAGTAATAATTGGCAAGCTAAATAAGTATGTTCAATTTAATCAGGATTTTTTAAGTTGCAAATAATCAATACATCTTTCATAAATTTCTTTTTTTAAGTATTAATATCATATTATGTAAAAGATTTAACTAGCTGGTATATCTTATCTACATTTAGCATACTTAATTATTTACTTAAAATAGAGTTATATTATTATGCTAGCAATTAAATTTGCCCTTTTAAGTCCAACATTTATTTTCCTTAAATATTCTATAATAAATTCTATTATAGTTTCTGTTATAAAAAGGGTTCATAATAGTCAAAATATTATTATTTTTCTAAAATTGAACTGATAAATCTCCTAAAATCTAAAACATCACATAAAACTAAACTTTAACTTTATTTTGTAATTTCACTATTTTCTTATGAATCAAATTATTTTTATATATTCCATATTTTTATCTCATGCATATCATTTATAAAAACTGCTCCATCAGTTAGTATTTGAGCACTTAAATTTTTACTTTGTAAATAATCAAGGAGATTTAATACTTGTAAAGCAATTTTTGAAACCAAAATTTTGTAAAGCAAAAATTCTTGGTAAATTTAACACCACTTATTTATAGTCAATCCAAACTTCTCTAACTGCACAAAAAAGTATTCGTTAATTTAAAATGAGTCATAAAACTTCATGATATATGAATTTTTGCACTCGCTTAATATTTAACTTCTTTTTTAGGCTTCGGCAAGTTTTTTAGAAGAGATTTTATTTTTATCATCAAAAAGCAGAAATATTAGTATGGTATATTCTTTCTAAGTGAGAATATCTTTTACATTTATTAATCTAGTATCACCTTAATTATATTTTAATTATTCTATCACTTGAAAGTTAAACCTTCTCAGAAGTAATTCTTCGACTGTTTTTAAATTAGATTAAAATTCTTAGCCTTCTTTTTACAATTTATTCATTTTATCTTTTCCCTAATTTTGAAGAAAAAAATTGATTTATTATATAAAAATCAATTACAAAAAATTATATTGAACAATTTAAATACCCATTTCTAATCTAGCTTCATGATTGCCAAACAAACATTTTCAAAAATTAATTCAAGAATTTGTAAATGAAATCAAATTTTATTCTTCTTAAACTGAAAGATAATTAATTTTCTCAATAAACTTTATCATTTTTCACAAAGAAAAAAAAAGTAAAATGCCTATTACTATCAATAGACAGATATCTAATAGATTTTTAAAATCTTTGTTCTATTTATTTAAATTAGTATCAACCCCTTTTTTCACTAGAATCAAACTTCCTCATCAATTATCAATCTATTCTAATCTAAATAAACTAAAGAACAATCAAAAAAACTTTATCAAAATTTAGCAAAAATTTTTTAATGCAAAAATTAAACCAAATAAAGGATCAAACCCCCCTTTTTTATTGTTTTTAGTCAAATTAAAAAAGAAGTATTTATTTTATAATAATAATACTAAAAAATTGTTTGCTTTGATTCAAAATGAAAATAATCATTTGCAATTTATTTTGAAGAATATGTTTAATCACTTAACTGAAATGAATTTTGAGTTTTTTATTTCTTTTTTTATTTTGTGATTAACAAATTTAAGTCTGTTATTGAATCCCCTATTTGATAATTCCATAATAGTTTATCTAATGCCATTACAAGAAACAATTCCTAAGTCGATATTTTTTCTGTTTTAGAAATATTTTAGAAAGACTTAAATTATTTCATGTATGTAATTGTTGCAATAAATTTTAAAATAATAAATGCTAGGTGAAATTTATTTTAAAAGAAATAAACAAAGACTACAAGTTAATATTCTTTTATTATTCCTAAACAGTTCTGAGATAATACACCAAAATTGTTTATTATTATTTAGAGTAAGGGAAAAGTGTTATTCCAAAAAATACAAATGAATCTTTGTCTCAATTTATAGTTTATTTTTTATGAAAAGATAAAAATAATATCTATTGACAATAATTACTTTATTCATTTGATAAATATATGAAAGGATTTCGTGGACATGCAAGATCCTCATATTTGTACTTTTTTATTTTTCTTAAAAAAAAGATTTATATGACTAGAAAGATCCAATTGTTTACGCAATTTTTATTAAGATAAAAAATATTTGGCAATTACAAAACTTAGTACTATTGTAGTTAACAAAGTTAATTTTATAAATAAAAATAGGTGTGCTTAAAAAAAATGGAACAAGATAAGATATAATAGACCAACGAGATGAAGATTGGAGATTTTACAGTTAGTTAGCTAGTTTAAAAATATAGTACTCCATTATATGTTTACAATGCTTAAATCATTAAGGAAAAATGTTAATAATTATTGAATGCATTAAAGTTATTACCTACTTAAACCAAGGCACTTTATGCTTGTAAGGCTAACACTAATATTGCTGTCATTAAGTTAATGAAGGAGTAAGGAATCTAAGGAATCGATGCTGTTTCCCTCTAAGAAATCCAATTAGCAAAAAAAGCTGGATTTGATGGAAGAGATATTTAATTTACTGAGAATTTCATTGGTTAGAAAGAAATGGAGGATTCTTTAAGAGAAGGAAGCTTACTTTGCATAGGAGAATTAGATACTTTAGAAACATTAGGTAAGCGTCTTTAATCTAAGTAGCTTGTTTTGAAGGAAACTGAGAACGGAGAAAAACTAAAAGTAGCAGTACGTATTAATCCTGATGTAGGAGTTGGCGAATGTGAGCATACAATTACAGGAGGACCTAAAAGCAAATTCGGTATCTACTGCAACTAAATTGAAGAAATTATTAAAATCTGCTAGAAATACCCAATTGAAATTGAGGGAATACATCAGCATATTGGATCAAACATGGTCTAAAAAGATATGGATAAATATGTTTAATCTATTAAAAAAATATTTGATGTAGCTCTTTAAATAAAGGGTCTTAAATTTATTAATGTAGGTGGAGGTATTGGTGTTCCTTATGTAGATGGTGTAAAACCTTTAAATCTCATTGAAGCTTATGAAAAAGTAGCTGAAGAATACAGACTCTTTAAAGAAAAATATGGTCATGATGTAGAAATCCGTGTCGAACCTGGTCGTTTCTTAGTTGCTGAAAGTGGTTTCCTTTTAACTACAGTAACTGCTATTAAGAAAAATTAATATAGCACATGGATAGGTACTGATACAGGTATGAACCACTTAATCCGTCCAGCTCTTTATGAATCTTATCACAAAATAGAAAATGCATCTAATTATGAATCTGTTAAAAATGAAAATAATGAAAGACAATTAGTAAATGTATGTGGTAATATTTGTGAGAGTGCAGATGTTTTTGGTCAGAACAGAGAAATTAGAACAGTTAAAGATGATGACATATTAGCTATTTACAACGGAGGTGCATATGGATTCTGTATGGCTAGTAATTACAACTCTAGAAATAGACCAGCAGAAGTTCTCGTTGATGGATCTGTAGAAAAACTTATCAGAAGAAGAGAAACTTTAGAAGATTAACTTGCAACCTAAATCTTTGATTGATAATAAAAATATAATTTAATTTAATTTAATGTATTCATTTCTATAAAATTATTTTTTTGCGTTTTTACAGTAATTTTAATTTAAAAGTTAAGCTAAAAATTCTATCTTAAGTAATATATTGAATACAAGAATAAATTTGAAGGGGTCTATCTCAAATTTGCATTCATACATTAAGTCTAAATTTAAAAATTCCTCTTAATTTTTTAATGTAATTTAATTTCAAGATATAAAAAAATATATTCTATTATATATAATTATGTTATAATAACTATATTTACAAAACAAAAAAAAGAAAAAATTAAAAAAAACTTTCTCTAATAAAAATTTACCCCTGTAAACCTAATCCTAAAAGGATTGAATCCAAGGATTCACATATAGATATATATAAAGAAAGTTGAAAATCTATTAAAGAACATTTTGAGTAAAAAACGTTATCTTGATCGTTAATTTTGGTAATACAAATCAACATTTATATTTTATTTTACAATGAGAATTAAGGTCTTGATGTTCAAATCATTATTCTAATTTAAAAAGATAAATTGAGACAATTAATTAGTAGTTTAGTTTTTTGAATAAATGGCTGCTTTCAAATAAAATTTTGTTTATTTTTATTCTAAATAAAAATTTGGATTATTATTAAAGATACTTTATTCAAAATAAAAACGAATTTAAAATTTCTTGAATAGGTATTTAATAAACAGTATCAGAATACATTCAATTTTTCAATGAAATTTCAAATAATGTGTATCAAAAAATTAGGTTTAATAGATTGTTTATTAAATTATATGTAAAACTGTATATAAAAAAGAAGATATTTATTAATTAGTTAATTCTTAAATCAAAGTCAATAAAAAAAATTAAAAATATTGAATATATTTTGCTTTATTTGTTAATTAATAAAGAAAGATTGAAGAACTTCAGCAATTTAACAACAAAAAGGAATATTTGAATAAATACAAATAAAAAAACAAAAAATGATCCATTGTTTGTTTCTTATTAGCAGATAGGGTAAAACTAGACTTACTAAATGGTTTTCACAATCATTCACTAACAAAGAAAAGACTCGTTATTTGAAAGAAGTAAATTTATATGCAAATGTTTTTAGAAAATGAATAAACATATTTTGATTTCTTTTTCAAATATGATTATTTGGACAAATGTGTTTATGCTTTTCAAATCTGAATTTTCTTCTAAACTAAACCTAATTATAATTTTATTTTAAACTCAAAAGATCAACTCAATTGTATTAACTAGAAGCAGTCGTTTGTGCAATTTCTTAGAATGGAATGAATACAAAATAGTTTATAAAAGGTAAATTCTTGAATAAGATGCAAATAAATTATTGTCTGATAAAATGTTTTTGAAAATAAAAAATTGAAATAAAATGAAAACAAAATTAGAAATTTAAAGTATTGATGAATTTTCCTATTCAATTAATAGATATGCCAGTCTTTACTTTATTACAATTGTTGATAAAGAAGAAAATGAGTTAGGTATTTTAGAAATTATTCATCATTATGTTGAAGTACTTGATAAATATTTCGGAAACGTGTGCGAATTAGATCTTATTTTTAACTTCCATAAGGTAAAATCGTTTTAAGCATTTCAAATTTTGAAAATTCTATTAAAAAATATAGGCTTACTTCATTTTAGATGAATTAATGGTTGCTGGACATATCATGGAACCTAGCAAAAAAGTAATCCTAAAAGCTATATAATCTTAAGAAGCATTCGAAGAGGAAAATGCTGAAACTGGTGGAAAAAAATGAAAAGAAAATTGTATTATAAGCTATAAAAGTTTAAATTTTTTTGTAATTATGTATGTATAGGTCTCTCTTTTTAAAATGTTATCTTAAAATTAATATATTCTTTACACTTAAATATAAAAAATTAAGTAATATAAATATTATTACAAATCCTATAAAACAAAATAGTATTTTAACAAATAAATTACATTTTACAAACACCACCTAGTTATTTTTAAGGTGATTATTCCTAAACTATATTTGTTGATCTTAAAAAATTGAAAAATTTTTGATAATAAAATGCTATTTTTTTTAAGGATTTTTTAAAATTATTTTGAATTGTTTTGAAATGGTTATTAAAATATATTTATTTACAAGAATAAGCAAAATTGAAGATTAAATAAAAACTACTTATCATCTCTTTTAGAAGATACCCATAATTAATGTTTATAATATAGTTTAGTGTTAAAAAATATAGTTTAATAATAGTATTTTCATTCATAATCAATAAGCTAATTCCCAGATAATTTGCTACTTCCATTCCCATTTTCTGTGACAAATTTTGCAGTTGAAATATTTTTAATTTATGGAAATTCTAACTTTTCTGATAACTTGTCTTGACTCCACAATAAAAGTTTGATAAGGGTAGGTAGCTTATTATCTAATTAAAATATTTATTAGCAAGACCTCAAATTTTTTGGTATGTTTTTAATATTTTATAAAATAATTTATTAGAAATACCTTTTTCTTGCTAATCCTTTAGCATTTCATAATTAATTTAACTAGAAATTTTAATCCTCTAAGAGTTGCTAACTAAATCATAATAAGGACTTTCTTATAGGTTCTCAAATGCTAGCAAACTCATAACTTTTTCCATACTTTCTTAATATTATTCCTTTTTATCTGTCTATTTGAAATAATTTGAAAATTAAAATAACACCCTAGTTTTTAATTGTAAAATTATACAGATGATTCCAATATAGGTAGTAAATCTTATTAAGCAAATGCTATTGCCTTATCTATTTAGTCGCTTCTGATCAACTCTATACATTTTTACAACTTTATGTTAAAATTTATGTCTTTATTCTCTTCTAAAACCTTTTTTATAATTTAACAACTTCAGCTATTTAAAAATTTTCTTTTATTACTTTTTTATTTATTTTATCTAACTCATTAATAGCTTCATCAATCTATCCATTAAGGATTAGCTTTCTGATATCTATGCGTGGTTACATGCAATCAAGATCTTGATTTCTTACTATTTTAATGAAAAACAATTGAAACCATAACATTTACAAAATACACTTAAAAGAGCAAAAAATTAATCTAAAAAACCAAAGAAAATTTATACTCTCTGTTTAACTTTCTTCTCTAAATTTTTCTGCAGCTTCTTTGTAGCCTGTATATAATGGATATTATTTACTGGAAATCATGCAAAATGAAATTTACCCTCAATCAAAAAAAAATTCATAACTAACTTATTCATATCTTGCTTAGCTATTTTAACATTTTTTAATTCCTCCTTCCATTATTCTAAAGAAATCGACTTCTTTTTAATGTTATCAATACTAAAACTATTCATTTTATATGTCTCTAAATTATTTCTGGTATCTGATTTTTAAATTATTTAATTGTATGATGAATTTTTTTTTTGATTGAATTAATATTTAGAGTGAATAACATAACAAACAAATAAGTGTTAATCAATCATTAAAAAACACATTCATTCTATTTTAAATATTTAATTGGAATATGATTATTGATTAATATGATCAAAATTTAAACTTTCAGATATTATAATATTTGATTAATTTCCATTATTTTAACATGTAGAAAAAAAAACTATCAATTTTTATAAATTTAGAATAGTCAAAGACTTCATACTAATAATTTCTTTTTAAATTTAATAATTTAATAATCACATTTCACAGATAAATAAAAATGAAATTATTTTAACAATATTAATTAGTAGTATTTATTTATTAAAAAGTTTCAACGTAATGATAAGATATTTTATAGTTGGAATAAATTCCTCAATTTAGACTGTCTATATAAGAGTTGTATTCGTTTGCCTTTTATTGATTGAGTTTAAAAGCTTTTTTTAGAGATAAAAAATTAATTTAAATTGAAAGCTAAATATTTTTTTACTTCTTCCTCTCTTTAAAAATTTATCTTCGAATTATCTATACTCCCTTTCTTACTTTTCTTTGATGGCTTCTTTGGACATTTTTTATTAATTTTATCTAATAATTTAAATAAAAAAATATTTCAAAATTGATATTTATTTAAGCAAAATAAATTACTTATCGAATTCGTTTGAGAATAAATCACAACCAAACAATTTTTTCATTCTAGCATCTTCAATTTAAGCTAAACTTATTGCTTTTTAACTGTTAAATTAATGATATAAATAAATTTCTAATATAAATTTATATTTTACTCATAAGAAAATTTGACTTCAGAGAAACCTGGAGCTGAAGTATTTATGACAGGCTTAGTAGAAATCTAGAATTAGAATCTTTTTTAATTTTATGCTATCTATTTATTTACATTAAAATAAATTTATTATTCTAAATATTTTAATCTTTTTAAAATTTACATTTTGCTAATTTTTAATAAGACTTTCAATTTCTTTAGCTTTGTCTTATTAAATATCAGTAATAATATTTTCTTCTTCACTATCTTCTCCTTCTTCTTAATGTATCAAATTAAGATGATCTTATATGGTTTTTATCATATTTAGTTTTTGGCTATTATCTTTTCTAAATTATAACATTTTATGAATTCATTTATTATAATTTTATATCAAAATACTCACTTTTTCTATCCATTATCTTCTCCTTCTTCTTCTCCATCAAATTATTCTTTCAAATATTTTTTATCAATCAAACCTGTAATATCTTCTAAACCTTGTTTTGCATTTTTAGATAAAGTTTCTTATATCCTACTTGAAGCAGACTATCCTGACTGAATTTATAAAAATATTTTATTAAGATAAATCATTTATTTATTGAATTTTACTTCCTATTTATTTTTTTATTTTTTAATTGCTCTACTTTTCATAAGCATAGATGAATCATTATTCTCTTAACTATTTAGAGAAATGTTAATTTAAAGCTTAGGTTAAATAATAATATACTTATTTTCTGTTTAATGATCATTTAGTTCTACTTTTTTTTCTTCATCTGCATAAGCAACTTCAACTACTTCCTTTTTAGCCCTCTTTTTAAACATTTCTATTATTGATTATTATTTATACTATTACTGAAAATGCTACTAATAGATACAAATTGATTATAAATATTTTATTAAATAATTGAATCCAAACCAGTCTTTATCAAATTATTTATCTATAGTTTACATATTCTATAAAGCGAATAATATATACTCATAACCCCCCATTTCAAACCATTTTACAGACAAAGAAAACATTTTATTTTAAGCCAAAATTTTTATTTTAAATTGAAAAATTATTTAATAAGTGAATGTAATTAATAATTTCTGACTTAAAAATATTTTTTTATGAATTTTTACATTAAATGTATTTAAAAATCATTGAAAAAATTAAAGAGTGTAAAATAATCTATTCAAATAGAATTTTAAAGATTAAAATAATTTTGTTTCTAATTTTTTAAATAAAATAACTTAAATTAATAGCTCAAAATTTTTGAGAATCTAATAAGTGCCACAAATTATTCCAATAAAAATGATAATCTATCAAGATAATGACGAGTTGGGTTATTAAAAAATATTAGGAGTAAGAGAAAATTAATTTATGATTAAGAAGATACAGATTACTAACTTAGTTAAAGATATGAGAAGAAATCTCTTAAAATGATATTTTAATAAATTTTTTGAATAAAAAATGATAAAAAATAATTTATTTTGTAATATTTTAAATATTTTTTGGTGATTGACGAACAAGACTAATAAATATGACTTATTTCAAAGTAGAATTAATTCAGGTAAATTAATTAAAATGGATTATTCCATAGAAAATAGTTTGAAGTGTTAAAAATTTTCTAAATTTCAATTAGATTAATTAATTAAAATAAAATTAGTGAAAAAAGAAATCAAACAATTTTTATTACTGCTAATTTGTTAATTTAATAATATCAATTCATTAATAAAGTGAAACCAAATTAAATTTATTTGTTAGTTCGTTCGAAGATACTGGTACATTTTCTGTTTTTCTTCATGATAAATATTAAACACACTTTAAAGAGAAATTATGAAACCAGCAAACAGGTAGTTGATTAATTTATTGATGAAATAGAATGCTTGAAGAAATTTATAAGAAAAGGAATAATGAAAGTAACAGCCTCTACATAAATATAAAGAAAGACATAATTGAATTTTTGTTTTGCTGAAATAGAGCAAATAAAAAAAAAGTATGGTCCATAAACGCGATTATAGATATATAATAAACCTGAGAATATTGTAAATTTAACCAAAAATGATGAATAAAAAGTAAAGAAATTGCATATATTAAGTATAATATCAGCAAGAATATAAAATCCTTAAAGTTATTACTGCAAATTTTATTAAATATCATAATTACATTAAACTAATTTATAAAAATTAATTAATAGAAAGAAACATCAATTGTTAAATAAATAATAAAAGAAGCAAGCAAGCAGCCAATTAATTCATCAATATTTTGCTTATATAACTTTTAAAGCTAACCAGTTAATATTTATAGAAAGTAACAAACAAAAAATAAGCAAAGCCCTCACTCTTTGATATAATATTAGTTGTCACTTTGATAGAATAAAACTAGGTAGGTAGATTAATTCAAAGCATATTATTATTAGGAGAGTGGTTTCAACGCTGTTTAATAGTTAATTCCAAATTATGAATTCGAATAATTAAATATTAAAACCTGTCTTGCAAATAGCTTAGAATAGCAATGACTATTCTAAAATGAACAATTTGAGTGGAGCAAACAGTTCAAACTCTTACCATAAATTAGCTGCTAATTTATTTACTAATCAGCTTTAATCTTAATAGTAGTAATAACAGCTTTAGTAATAGTAACAATAGCAATAATATTTGTATTCAAGTCCTTAATCAATCCAAAAAAAAATGCAATCACAATAGTCAGAACCATCTATGCAACCTTAAAAATATTTATATGAATCAGTTGATTATAAGATCGCCTCTTAGTCTTCTGCTTAAAATTCTCCTTTTCACATTCAGCCAATTAATAATTATTAAGCTACTAACTTATCTTAAAGCAACAACGGAGGCAGAAATTAATCTCCTTATTCAGGAAACAATAGCTATCTCTTTAGCAATACCAATAATAACAATAACACTTCTTCGTAATAGTAAAATATTAATTAAAATCTACTTTTCGATAAGACAGTGAGTTTAATAAAATAGAGTAGCAGTAATTAGTAAAATATGTAAATAAGCGCAAACCCAAGTATAAGCAACATAAATTATTTAAATAGCAGCATGAATTAAGGTTAAGCTAAATGCCATAGTGCAACCAGTATCCATTTCGAATTGCGGGATTTATAATAGGAGCGTTTTCAAGTTAAGATGATGAGCAATTATCCAGCTACTGAAGAAAACTCACCTATGTAAGCCAGAATAGCTGATAGATTTAATTTGCATAAATAAAGAGATGCAAGCAAAGGAAGGTAACACTCAGAAGATTAAAATAAAAAAATCCATTAATAAATTAATGAGCTTGAGGGAGAATGGAACAAATTAAAATAAATACACAATTTGGATAATAGGAGTCAATCGCCATTTAACAACAGTTTAAATAACAGTGCTTTGAATATAGCAAAAACTAACAATCTATAAGCTAACTAACAAAGATTAAGTGATTAGCTGAATAGAGATTAATGGAATACTTAGGTATCTGACAATTGCTCTGTACATGATCACAGGTATTATAAATTTTATTTTTCAACATAAAAACAAATCAATTTATTTATTGAAACTAACTTACAGAATAATTATTCTTCAAAAATAACCCACAAAAATATTTAAAATTATTTGAGAATATTTATTTACGAGTTAGTCCTTGTTTTTACAAACAGCCTTAGATTATAGATTGTTAATCGTTTAATTTATCAATTGATGATTTTGTGATTAAAAAATTAAGATAATTTTTTCTATAGCAAAAATTAAATGTTTGAAATCAACTTAATCAATCTTGATTGCATTTGAATTCAAAATTGCTTATTACTTGATATCAGAAAAAGAAGTTTTTATTATAAAGTTTAAGCCTTTTATTCAATGCTTCGACATAAGCAGTTTCCTGAAAATATAAAATTAAAAATTTCAGCCTCAATTAAAAGTTTATTGATTTCTTTCTAATAATCAAAGATTAAAAAATGATTAAAAAATATAAATTAAAAATAATTAGAAGAATAATTTCACTTCATTAGACAGTTTTATTTTATTTCTAATTAAGTATTAATTTCCCACAGAACAAAGCAAAGCAAAACTTTCTATAATGCTAAATATTATAAATACTTTTTCACTTTTTTGAATTGAACATTCAATAAATTTACATTTTTTATTAAATCTTTTAAAAGCTATGATAATACTATTAAGACTCAGGGTTCAATTAAATCTCTTACGAGTAGCTGTAAAAGAATTCGTACTTAAGGAGACTCTACAAATAATGGAAGCAATAGTTCTTTAAAATAAATTGTACACACACCATCAAGAAAGCAAAAAGATTAAAGCACTAGCAGCATCAAAAAAACTCAAATTATCAATAAATCTATTCCTCTAACCAAAATTAATTTAGATTAAATGAGAACAAACTCTTACTCAAGTCGCTCGTAAGGTGAGCAAGTTACTCAATATACTGTTAAGAAAGATTCTAGATAGAATTCATCTTAAATATCAAATAGAAATAGCTTAAATAATTCTAATTCATTAATATCGACTAACACTAACAACCCCACTTCTAATCATGTTTAAAATAAATCACCCATAAGCAGAAATAGCTCTTAAGATGAATTTGCAGCTCCTAAATCTCCCGATACTACATTCTTAAAAATTTAAGAGAAATACTAAAATGTGCACAAATAAAAGACTGGTAGCAAGCATTAGCAACAATAAGATTCCTGCAATTAATCCATAAATATGTCCTAAAATTAATAAAATAATTCTCAATACTTAGCCTAATATAACAACAGCTTATAATAATAATAATAACAATAACTTAGCACTAACTATTCTCAAAATATTCTTAATATGAATCAAATAAATTCTGAGGCTAATAACAACAACAATCATTAGTATTAGAAAAATTCTTTTTCAGATTTGAGCGTATCTCCTTACTAAAGCTAAATAATGTCTCATCATTCCTCTAATATTATCGGAAATAACACTCTACACTAATACCCATCAAATATATCTTAATCTTCTTCATATCAAAATAACCAAATATCATAAGCATAGTAACCTAATACCTATCCTCTTCCCCTCAAACGCTATTCTTCTTTACAAAGTGATATTGCAAATAATTTTAATGGATAAAATATTAACAATCAAAATAATAGTCAAGATTAGTCTGATATCTTCCATTTTAATACTTAAGTAAGTGGAGCATCTCCCTTTAATAATAGTAATCTGGTTAGTAATTAATTAAAATCACCTGCATCTTATCGCAGTAGCAATTAATAGAGCATTAGTATTCAATAAAATGGTAATACTCCCTCCTAATACAATAATATGGTTTCAAGTAATTATGATGCAAGTAATTCTGCTTTAAGACAGTTATAATAGAATACATTAAAGTCTAATGAATAAAGAATTAATATGAATTAAGTTCCATCTTCAGTCCAATAAATGAATCCACTTTAAAATGCTTAATCAATGAATTATTTGATCTCTTAAAATTATGGTACTAATAGTTAATCAACAAAAATACCAAACAATTATCAAATTTCTAAAAGTGGATAGCAAAGTAACAGATAAAGTGAGCAATCGCAGCTATAGTAATAATTTTTGGAAAGTTAAAATAGAATTTTACAATAACAAACAGCTATTATGCCTGTAGGATTTTCAGATGCTTTAAATTAGGTGAGCTAAAAAAATTCAGTATCTAACCCAAAAGAAAAATAAATAATACAACCTGTAAGAGCAAGTCCAGTTAAAAAAATGATTTCAGATGTAAAACCTAATTAGTAACCTCAGTAATCACCTAAATAAAATGGGTTAGTTAAAGGTATTTAAGGTAATAATAATTGTTACAACAACTATAACAATAATAGCTTAGGAACATACAGTAGTAGTAATAGTTATAATTTAAGCTACACTCCATAAACAAGCAGTAGCTCTCAATAAAATGCTTATTAAATTTCTTCAGGTAAAAAAGATATGACTTAGATCATCATGAATAAAATCAAGAAAATGAATGTTGCTAGAATTTCTTTGAATGAAGATGATGACTTGCTTTTTTAATCTACTGATGCTGAGTCTTATAATAATTTAACAAACGGGTCAAACAAAAATATAATCAACAGCAAAAGCAAAACAAGTAATAAGATAATTGAAACAAAAAATATGAATAATAATGACTATCTTTAAACTTTATAAAGTTAAGAAATAGATCATATACAAAAAACTATTCAATAGCAATAAATGAAATCTAAATAAGAATACATCTATCATATTTCTGACAATTAAAACAATAATAATATAGAAATATTTTAGACAAATACCTAAGGAATGAACCTGGTTGATAATGTATCTCCACGCTCAGCAACTTAGCATATGTAGCCTATGTCTAATGATTCTTCTTAGATTTAATACAAAAACAACATTTTGTCAAGTTAAAAGTATTTCGTGACAAATGATAAAAATCTTTCATAAAAACCACAAGAAGATCCTTATAGAGATTTAATGTAAAATTTTTTCTTTTTTCTTAATTTTAAATAATTTTGATTTCAAAATATATAGGATATATAAGTAGAAGAGCAATATAAGTCCTGTGAAATAAAGCTAAGTTATTTAGAATCAATATGAAAATAACACAGCTACTAGTTCTTTTTTAAATTCAAATGGACATTAAACAAAAGAAAGCTTTATTTCTCAACAAATTTAGGCATAGAAGCCTTATATAATATCATAAAATAATTTATAATTGACTCCAATAAATTAGAAAAAGGTGTCAGGCAATACAAATTACTCATAAAAATTATTGGATTCTATTCAAAAGCATTCAAGAATCCATAAAGAAAATTAGCAAAATATTTATTCAAACATTTAAAAAATTTGAGAAGAATAGTAGAAATCATAAAAAATTTAAGCAAAAATTATTTCACATTTAATAATCTAATCTTAAAACATACTAACAATAAAATAATAATTAAAATTATTTTCTAATTGGATTCACCAATTTAATTTTCTCTCTAATTGTTTCATAAATTAACTTTTAGAGCACTTAAAAACAAATAATAAATCTAAAAAAATTTAAGATTTTTAAATGTTGTAAAAATGTCTTTTAAAGTGCATTTTTAACAAACAAACTATTAAGTTCATAATAATAATAATAAAAATTACCATAAAATATATAAATTCTATATAAAATGTGTAAAAATATAATAAAATATTACTTTAAAAAACTCTATTTTCAAGACTTGTACTATTTGTCAATTTTATAAAGAAATAGGATTGTTTTTATTTAATTTTATAATTCACCTTCCAAATTAAACAAAGAGACTATCCATCCATTAAGCTTTTCAATTTTAATTTTTTGGAAATATTTTTTTTACTTTTGTTTTATGATTTTTGAAAATAACAATATGCATATGAATAATCTAATTTTCAAAATATATTTTAAAAAATGATTTCAAATAGTATTTGTTAGTAATTATCAATATGAAATATAAAAAATTTCAAATAAACTAAATGTATTAAAATATAAAATATGAAAAAATTTAAGTGGCTGAGAAGTGAAAGCTTAATTTTCTTACTTTTTAACTGTTATTTGTTTTTTTATTGTTTTTTATTTTTATTTTCTTTCTTTTTATTTTTGTTTTATTATTTTTTATTAATGCTTTTCTTGATTTTTTAATTTTTTATTTAAAATTTAAATTGTTTTTGCTTATTGTTCTAAGAGACTTATGATATCTATCATTGTATGCTTTCTAGAAAAATCAAGGTTTTAAATGAAGAATTATGAGAAAATTTGAATTCAAAATAAGAAAATTTAAGATAATGATGATGATGGTTTTGGTTATTGATAGTTAGTTTTGAGTGTACATGCGATATCAAAAATCATAATTCATTTTTATATCTTTTTTTATATCAATCAAATCAGAAATTTTCAATCTTGACAAATTGTATTTAAGGGTTCATCTCAATAGCTTTATGTGAATGTCAGAGTATGTTTATCACTTTCGTGATAGGAAACACATTTCAGCTATTTTAATGAATCAAAATAATGGCGAGAGGCAAGAACTTCTTATTTTATTAAGACTATGCTCTTGTTTGGGTGATATTTGGGGATTTAAAAACTTTTCCAATTTGAAGATTGTAAATTTGATTTGAGATTTTCTTTTTTTCTTTTGTTTTTTAAATTTTTTTATTTAATTTTTTTTATGAAATCTGAAATGTTTCTTAATTGAATTTTCTTCAAAAATTGAAATAGACAAATAATTTTTTTCTTTGAAACCTCAAATAAGATGTACTTAATAACAATTGAAAAAATCTAATAAATATTAAAATCAAATGAATCAAGTATTTTTTTGAATTGAATAATTAAGAATTAAAGTACATAAGATTTTTGAATATATAAATAAATGGAATTACAAATTAAAATAACTTATAAAATAAATTTGAATTATTTATTTTGAATAAGTTCATTTTTGTGCAAGGACGAAGTCATCTTTGGCTTCAACTTATGCAAATATTTGATCTGGTGTTAATTAAATTACTTCATTATGTCTCTATAAATTGAGTACAACTAAACATCTTTTCATTAAATAAAAAAAATTTTAATTTTATTAAATGTTAATTCATTTTTACCTTTCACATTATGGAAGAACAAGTTGCTTAAGAATTCCAAATCCATAATCATAGTAGTCAGTATCTAATTTTAAGTTTTTGTATTAAGGAAGTAGTTGCTCTTTAATATATTTTGATATTTCTACAACCTCATAAGAAAGTTAAGTAAAACTCTTGACCTTAAAACGGTCATACTCAATATCTTCTTAATGCAAGTTAAGCAAAGCCCATAAACCATATCCTTTCCAGAATAAGAGAGAAGTCTCTAAAAATGTCATGATGTCATCTCTAATTTCTTGTTTAATTTCTAAAAATCTAGAATGAGCCTGAGTTAACTTAGTAAAGGATGCTCTACAAATCTGACTTAATCCTTTGAAATCTTTTTTTAATCTCAATTTTTCTGCATATAATGAATTTATGCTTGTTTCTAATATTCTAATATTAAAGAAGGTAAAATAATAAATATCATATTTTAATAAAAATAAATAAAAAATTACAATTTCACAGAATAAAACACAGTTTGTTTAAACTCTGGGATCAAAAACTATTATCTTTGGACCAAGAAATAGAGAACATCATTAATTACATTATACAATCTTTAAATAGGCTAAATACCAGTCTTAAAGGTTTCAACAGCTGTATCTAATTCAGCACTAGATATTAAAATTAAAAATGAATAAAATATTATTTTCAGCAAATTAAAAATATTATTACACAAATTTATTCAATTCTTTATATTCTTGTGTCATGTTGAATGTATTATGAATGTTTTAGAGGACAAAATTTAGGTGAGGGAAAGCATCAAGTTAAAAGCTAAATGCATAAGAATATCTAGCCATCATAATCTCTGCAGCACATGCTTCCTAATTAGCTAATAGAATATTTTGAATAAATAAGATAATGACATAAAAAGTTATATATTTACAGTTTTAGTTGGTTGTATAGTCTTGAATATTTTTAGAAATAAATGTTTTATATTTAAAGCTTGGAACATTGTACTATCTAAATCCTACTAATGTCAACTATTTTATATATTATTAAAGTGTTTAATATAATTAATATTAGAAATTAATGAATTTATATTACCACTTCAACATTTGTCTTCAAATAATCATCAAATATCTTCTTGTAATTAAGAATACCATCATTTAATTTCATGATCTCGATGATTTTTTCTTTAGTCATCACATTTTTATACTAATTTCTTAATGTATCTACATGATTAAGGTATTGTTAAGCTTGTTGGTCACCTTTTGCTTCAGGCTTAGCTAGCTATTCTAAATTGACATTATCTTTAATTTCTGGAATTTCAAAGAAGAATATCATTTTTGAGTGTGTTTGCTTATTTATGTTATGATTAAATATTATTTAGAATCTGATAAGAATTTTGATAGTTTTTTGTAAAATTAGAATTATTAAAAAAAGAGGAGCTATTTAATAACGCAAATGATTGATATTATATATTTAATTTTCCTCAAATAAAAAGATATTTAATAGAATGCAAATATTAGAAAAATATTTGAATTGATTGATAAGACTACTAAAAATACTATTGATATTAATACTTCTTAATATAGAGCGATTTTCAGCATAGTATTATGATAAGAATTACCTTACCAGTAAAAGAAATATATTCTAAAAGCTTAGATGTAATAGATACATTCACAATTTGAATTAATTTAATTATTCCTTGTATTTTAAAATCACCTCATAAATTTTGATTTTATTTTTTTTAAAATTTAACTTTTATTATTCTCTTTCTTCATAAATAAATTTATCATTTCAAATTCAAATTTAAAATAGATTTTTATCATGTGTTGAGAAATAAGGATAACGATATCAACCTACAGTTCAAATTTTTTTCTTTTTTTTACTTTTAAAAGCTAAGTATTATTCATAATATTTTTTTATTCTTTCTTTTCCCTTTTCATTTGCAGTACCACAAACATTTATTATTCTTATGTCCATTTTTTAATTTAATTTTATAAAATATTTTTTAACAAAATATAAATAATCTAATTCAACAAAAAGAATTAATTCTTGTGTGATTCTTTTAGTTTTTTTTATTATTTTAGTTAGTATTTACAGTATAAGATGTAATTATTGGATCAAAGTAAGATTCTTCTGTAATTTTTGTATCTAAATATGGACTTGTCTATTTTTATATTTCAAATGAACTATTACAAAAATTTGTATTTATTTTTTTAAGTTCTTAGCCAATGCTTTTATATCTTTTCTAATTTTACTAGGTGTTATTGTTTTTATCTTTTTGATTTATTCGTTGAGTAAAAATTCTACTTTTTATCAGTTGGCTGACAGGTTTTTCAAAATTTGTATCTGCATCTTACTCATTTTCTTCTGTAATTGCTGTGTTTCTATAGATTGATTTTATGTTTGGTTTTTCATTTAAAATGTAAAATTTTGATTTCTCAGCAAAAAGAGAATTTATATCTATCAAATGATTAGAAAGGCATTCATTCATTTATTTTTCATCAAAAATTTTCCCTAATTCTAATTGTTATTTGATGTATTTTAAAAATAATTTTTCATTATTTTCAATATGCTTCTCATAATCCTATTTAAGGTAGATCAAGAGCTAGTTTAACTACTTAGATTATATTTTATTTGTCTATATGCTTTAACTAAATTACTTGCTTAGCTTTTTTTTAGTTTAAAACCATTTTTTAGTTGATAAGTTTTTAGCAGAATCTTAATTTAAATTAGTGATAGAATTAGTGCTATGTTAGTTTTAATCTATTTCGTTATTTTATAAAAGCTAGGATTAATCATCTATCAATTTAATCTTTTAAATCATGTTTTCTTTCCTATTCCAGATTTGATAATTTAAAATACTTTATGTGTTCTTGTTTAAATTTTCTAATTAGAATTAAATTTAAATAAAAGTTTGTTCAAAATTTCTGTAAATTATTTAAATATCAAAAATTTACATTTTTGCTTTTAGATTTTGATCATATTTTATGCAAAATAATGAAATTAAATTCTAGAGTGGTCTATATTATTTTCTTTTGCTTAGATTATCTTATCAAAGTCTATATTTTTGTAGTTTTAACTGAATTTTTATTTGAGTTGATCCTCACTTACTTCATTCAAATAAAAATTATTAGTAGACGAGTAAAACTAATTAGGTGTTTGAATAGGCTCTGATTTTTCTTTATCATGTCTTTAGAATATAAGGAATATTTGAAATTAATTATTGAAAATCTAAATTTTACTTAAAAGTTTCAAAAAATGAAATATTTTGTCCCATAAGAGTTTGAGATAAATTACTTTCAATGTATGAACTCCTATCCATCTCTGTTTCTAAATTACCATAATGTAATAACCTTCTAGGTACTTTAGCTTTATATTTCTTTTAGTAATTTTAAAATTTGATAATAAAATTTTTGGTAGAAGCAATTTTACTTAAGTTAAAGGCATATTCTGCAAAAGTTTCTTATAAGGATCATTTTTATATAACTGACTAATTTAAATTTTATCATTTTCGAGTTTCAAAACCATATTATTAAGTCTCTATATTCATTTTAAAAAGTTTAATATAAATTTTATAAAATTTTAATTTCTTTTCTAAATTTAATTTGTTAAAAGCATTAAAAGAATTCATTTATGTTTAACTTCTTTTAGAATTAATTAGTAATTAATTTACAGATTTATGCTCCACAGTTTGCTTGAAAAACCTTATTTTAGTTTTATCTTTTAAATACTCATCTATGGATGGTATGTCTTAGTAGGTTTCATCATTAATATAATATTCTTTTGACAAATCATCAAGATATTACTTTTATTAGCCTTAATTTTAAATTAAATTTTTAGTCTTTATGCTACTTTCAGTTTTTTACATATTTGCTTAATTTTAAACAGATTAAGACCTCACTTTTTAACTTGTTGTATTTCCATTAATGCTTTAAGTGTGAAAGTTGAATTATATTTTAGGAGTTAAAAAAATTGATTCTTGATTTTATGGAGAGTTTACATTCGGAAAACTTTACAAATCTTCTTAATTATTATTATTATTTTATGAATTTAATTTATTTGGCTAATTGTGTATAGAGTGCTCTTCTAGAATAAGCTTTAATCTTGATTGGTTGTTTTAGTTTTAACTTTATGAAGCGTATGAAGGAGAAGCATTTCTAATTCTAGAAATGTCAGAAGATTGCTACTTAATATACTTTTTAATACTAGGAAAAGCATCTAAATTAAATGTTTTCTTTTTTTCATGGTTATGGGCAGTAGAGAATTTAGCTAAATCAGCTAAAAATGATTCGTTATTATTTTTAAAGACATCTTTTGAATTATTGCTTACAGTGTTAAGCTATAAATCTGCATCTTGAAATTATTACAATTTTTTTTCAAACTATTCCCTTTCATTTTGTTTGGTATTATTTGTCACATTAATATTATCCTCATTTTACTAATTTGTATTTTTGTTTCTTTAAAACTTAATTCTTCTTCTTGCTTGAAGAGTTTCAATTGCTTATCTTTTCAAATTTGCTGGACTGTTTTTGAAAAATGAATCTGAATAATATTTAGAAAAATAAGGTTTTTATTTATTTTAAAATATTTTCAGAAATTATTTCTATTTTACTGTTCATTTCCAATTAAATCCTTTGCGGATTAGGAGTTTCTGCCTTTTTTACATTCATATCTTTACGATATGCTAAAAGAAATTTAATAGTTTAATAATTAGATGGCTAATAATTTATTATTTTTAATAAATCTCCTAATATTTTCTAAAAATCTAAATTTAGGATGCTAATATTGCTGTTTTTTTCTGTTAATACCAAATTTTGACACAAAAATAATACTAAGAATTTCTTCAACAAAAAAATAATTCACATTTAGTCTTTTCAAAGATTTTAGCCATTCATTGAATCAGTCTTAAAAAAGATTTTTTACATTAAAGTAAGCTTTAAATAATTGTTAATTAAACTATTTTTGATATTTTATTTGCTAATAAGTTTTTATCTAAACGTTTACTGTGCAAAATAAATATTAAATCAAAGATTAATTGTTTGATAGTGCATTTATTAATACTTATTTTATCTTTTTAGTAAGTTATTTTCTTTTTATAAAAATCTAAAAGTACTTTACCATTATTTGTAGTTAAATGTTTAATTTGTTATTGAGATAATTTAATTTTTATTTGAAATTTTTAATATTGTGAATTTAAACTATTTAAAAATATCCTTATCATAATTGCTTAAATTGAGGGTTGAAGTTAAATTAATCCAAAATCTATCATTTTTGTGAATAATAAATAATATGTTAGTAATTACATATTGTATTTGCTTGTATGAGTATTAAGAATTTAGAATATTTCCTTGATAATTGCTTTTAAAATCCATTTTTAGATTAATTGTTTGATTAAAAATTAAAATTATTTGTAATTAATAATGAGAAATATTATTTTAGCAAAAAAAAAATTAATGAGAATTTGGTGATAAAAAAATATATGAGTTATTTTTCAACAATAAAATTATCTTTTTTGACGTTAGTATTATGAATTATAAAAAAATAATTAATTGTAATTCTATCATTCCAAAATTTCTTTAATAAAAGGTTTGTTTATCTATCTATTCATTTATTTAGTTTTACTAATTAAAAAGTTAGAAATTAATTATGTAAGAAGAGATGAGACAGAAATTGCAGGCTTAGTAGAATTATCAATAAATGAGTGATAAAGATGTTAGTAAATAGAATATTGATGCTACAAGTACAAATATAAAATAGAATGATAAAAAGTTTGATGAAAAGACAAATATAGAGTATAAACGACTGTATGATTTGCTTTGTGAAGAGAATTAGGCAAAGTAGAAGAAATATTTATAGATAAAAAGTATTTATTAAAATGGTAGTTATTTAGTTTAAGAAAAAGAGAAAGATCCTTTGTCTGATGATCTAAAGTTTAAAGTAAGAGGAATTGTTACCCATGCTGGAGAAAAGAGTGAAGATATCATTCATAGAACTATATAATAAAAAAAAGCTGAGTTAGAAGTAATGGAGAATTAAATTTAAGAATAGATTATGTACAACTAAACATTAAATTTTATGGCATTAAGAACTGATTCTATTTTAAAAGATTAAAGAAAATTAGTTTTAAAAATGGAGAAGCTAAATAAAATTGTTGACAAAAGAAATTAAGATTATACATAAATACTGAAAGATTATAAGAGCTAATAATAGCTAACATAATTTAAAATGGCTGAATAAGTAGCTTAATTAGTTAATAAAGAGGAAATATATAAAACAATCGATTAAAATAGAATGAAAGCATAAAAGATGCAAAATGAGGATATCCAAAAGATAAGTTAAGAATATGAGCAAATTGTGAAGTAGATTGCAATACAAAAATAAAAAGTGGAAGAATAGGCTACTTAAATAACAGAATTAAACTAAGTTGTTACTAAAGTTGCAAATATGAAAACGAGCTTTCCTTATACCTTTCAAAGAGGAGAAGCAATGCTCTATGTTGTTCATATTTTTGATCATCCTCTGATTGAGAATATTTTAGGTGATTTATTTTATGTAGGAGGTAAAGAAAATAGGACTTTAATCCTTGATTCTTATTAAAAGATTCCTTACTAATCTTCTAATAGTTAAAACAATACTCCTACTTCGAAAAAGCTAAGAGATATTTTTTAGAAATTTAGCAAAGGAAGTATGAATTCGATAGTTATCCAAGAAGAGAGAAAGTAAATGAGATTTGAATACAGACACTAAGTGTCTAATTCATTTCACAACTCTTAAATTATTTTAAAGGATAATTAAATTTTTGGTAGACTAATTGAGTTAATTTGTTAAAAAGAAAAAAAAATGAATAACTAAACTGACAACTCCCAGCAAAATGCATAAAAAAATGAAAAAGTTTCAAATAAAGCACACAGACCATCTATTTTTATCAAAAATAGAAATCTTGGATTAAATTCAGAACTAATAAGTGGGAAAACCCCAAAAAAAAATTATAATTATGACAACCAAAGTTAAATTTAAAATAAATTAGATATTAATATAATAGAGGATGAAGTATTTAGTGTAGTATTAAAAGTGAAAGATAAATTTCTTAATATTTCTAGGTAATAGAAAAACAATTATTCTGATGTAGAATACAGGTTTTTACTTAAAGATTTGACAAAACTAGATTCTAACTCTAATGGGTATATGCCTGTTTTGGTAAATTTATTATTTTAAGCTTTTATTTAATTAAAGCCATGGATATGTTTGGAATTGGATTGATCCAAATTTTTAGATTAGATATGAATATAAAATCATATTCTTAAAGTATTTTGTTTATCAAAAGTTTATCATCCAACTTAAAAAACTTATAAGAGATCCAAATCCAGTTCATAAAAATTTAATTATTTGAGATATTTTAAGTTGGATCGGTCAAAAATAATAAATCTCAAACAATCTAATTTAGAGTAAAATTTTCAAAAATCCCTCAATTTTGTCTTTTATTTTACAAAACCAAATCCAGTCCAACAAAATTTTTATTTTGTCTATATTCACTAAATTCTACTTAATTTTTTTAAAATCTTATAAAAAGTTGAGTAGGATATAAAGATATGAAAAAACCAATAAAATAAAGATAGATCAGAAGATTTGTGACATGTTTTAAAAAATGAGTAATAAATTTATTTAGATGAGAAGCTATTTATCTTAAAAAATATAAGAAAAAAATATGAAATATGAAAAAAATAAGAGATTAAGAGACAAGCTGTGTTAAATAAAGCTTCAAAAATAAAAAAAATACAACATCACAGATGATAATGCCTAAAGCAGTAATTATTTTCTGATTGCAAATATACAAAACTCAACAAATGGAGATGATGATGAAGAAGAAGATTATTAAAATAAAGATATTTTTTAAAGTGAAGATTTGTAAAATTCATAATTAGGTAGTTAAGAATAAGAAATGAGAAATGAGCGTTTGATGGATAAGTCAATTATCATCAAAAAAACTCAATCTATTTCTCCAAACTTAAAAGGTATCATTTAAATTCATTCTCTTAAAAAAATAAATTTGTTAAACATTATTGTAAAAAGATTTTGGAACTAGAATATCTAATACAAACTTTATTGAGAGCTAAGTGGAAACTGTAGAATAAGTGGGATCTTCTTATAAAGGTTAAGTTCAAAAGCAATATCATACAGATTTTAATTCAATAAACATTTTAAACAGCAAACTAGATACACTGAGATATACAAATATTCATATGTTTACAGAAAGTATAAAAACTAATAATAGTCATCATCCTTTTGAATCATAATTTATTGTTTTAGAAAAAACATTAGGGGTAATTTTAATTAAATTTTTATTTATTTTGCAAAACTTATTCACTTATTGATGTTATTACTTATAAGGTTGTTAAAAGGATTCTCTAACTAATGAATACATGTCTCTAATAGGCATAAGCCATTTTAATGAATGATACAGATTCTTATAGAGATCTTTCTTAGGCTTAGTAATAATTTCACTATTTCAACACCAAAATGCAAGAGTTTATGAAATAATAAGAGGGAAGGTTTTTTGGATCTTTCAAATTTAATTAATAATACAAAAAGAATTATACAGGTGGATTAAATTCATTGTTAAAGCAATTTAAGCTTATCTTTCCTGAAAATCTCTCATCAGCTCAAAAAATGTTTCATAGCCTGATAGCTCATGATGTAGTTGTAATTAATTTTTTAGATATTGAATATGTTGAAAATGAACTTAAAGAAATCAAGTCACGTTATGACGAAGAAATACACTCTTTCGTTATGAAATTTAATGATGAATAAGATTTTAATTTAGAAATATCATAAAATCCTAAAAATAATTCATGGAATCCTTAATCCCTAATAGATGTGCTTCAGCCTCTTAAAGATAAAGAAGACAAAATATTAAATTATGCATAAAAATGTTTGGAATTTAAGCTTATGGATATGATTTAAGAATCTAGTAAATAAATTATTGAAAAGGCACAACATTAATGCTAGCAAACAACAAAAAATTTATTCGATTTATGTTCAGAGCTTTATTTAACCATTTTCTAAATCTTAGTTAAAAGAAAACAAATTGTTGATTAAATTAGAATTAAAAAAGAAAGGGAAAGTCCAACTAATACTGTGTCTTTTGTTTTTGATTCAAAGATATATGGGGATGACAAATCAAAAGGACATAATTTGACAATAAAGCTACAACCTGAAATTAGAAAATAATCAAATGCTTTTTCTAGCTCAAACAAACTCGCTATGGATAGAAAATCTGTTCTGAAAGCTAATGAAAATGATAGCTAAGCAAAAAAAAATATTATCTCTGTCCTGAACAAGGCAATTAAAGAGAAGAAAAAGAATTAAGCAGAAAAATCTCCTCTAAGAATGAAAAGTGATAAATTTTTTGTTATCAATGAAGAAGGTAATAAGGAATAAGGAAGCAGCTAACAAATTCAAAACACAGATTCAAACTAAAAATCAAATTAAAGTGCTTTTAAGTTAGAGCAAAAAGAAGATTCCTAAAATAAATATAAAATGTTAAAAGAAGAGTAAGCAATAAAAAGTGACTTGCTTAAGATAAATTCTGCAAGCTCTACTCATTTAGATGTACAACAAGACATGTAATCCCCTTTAGTTTTTAATAAAAGAAAGTCTTCAATTTTAAAATAATTGGAAAAGAATTTTAATTTTTAAGAAAATCTTTTGCTTGATATTCCGAGAAAGTCAATTAGTTTTAATTCTGAATAGTCTTTAGAAAAGATAAGCTTAGAAAATTTTTAATTTAAAGAAGCGAATAAATTGAATGCAGCTGATAGTGATTAATAGCAAATGAATTAGAGCTAAGATAAAAATTAAGATAGCTTTTTATAAAAATAAAGTATGATTACATCATAATATGATAAAAAAGATAAATCAAATTCTGATGCAAAATTTAGGGCAAGTTACTTCTATAATAATGGCTAAACAAATCCATTTTAGATCTCTTTATATAAAGATAAAACTAGCTAAAATAGATCTGAAGAAGAGCAGAGAATTTTAATTAGCTCATTAGGATACTACAAAAATAAAGAGAAAACAATAAATAAAGTTATTTAAAAAAAGTAAATTGAAAATGGGGAAGTTTATGATAGCTTTAATTCTTCGTTTTTAACAGTAGACCTAAAAACGAAATAAAATATAATTTCTCTGACACCAAAAATAAAAAAAATTAATGGTTTTACTAAGAATTAAATTATTGAGTTATAGGATGATTAAAATGATGTAAATTTATACAAAGAAGCTGTTTACTTTGAGGAAGAACGTAAAAATATCAAGCATATCATTTAAGAAGAGACCAAATTCTTTTCTCATTTTCGTCCTATATCTAAATCAATCAAGGACTTATCAACTCCAGATAAGTTTAGAAAAAATGAAGAACGGAATAGAATATCTTCTTTAAATAACTCCCAACACAGGTAAAAGAATAACTCACTCAATACTTCATCTATTGCAAATACATCAAAGATTATGTTAATCAATACACAATCAAGCTTATCACCCTCCTAACTCCCTTCAATACTAAAAAATTTGTCTCCTTCAAGTTAATCTTTATAAGACTCAAAAGTTAAAGTTGTAAAATTCCCAACAGTTAGTAATAAAAAAGGGGTTAATTTCAAGGATTAACCTTAAATTGAAAAGTAAGCTTCTGATGAAAATAGAAAGCAAAGTATAACAACTGATACCCTAAATTTAAGTAAGATCTCTATTACTAAAAATGAAAATATGAAGGGTTCATTATCTCCCTTTAAAATTTAAGAAAGTAATAGAGATAATTTGATCAAATAACATTTAAAGTAATAGGAAATCAATTAATAACCAATTACTAGCTAACATATATCCCAATAGTAATAAACCTAACCTAGAGGAAGATCAAAATAACCATATTCAGACAAAATTTCTAGTAATAAAGAAAGACTTTATTAACAATTCAATCCAGAGACCATGTAAGGTGAAGAGTTTATCCTAGAAAAATATAAGAAAGATTTTTTGCATTTAGATTAAGTTTATAAGGCTACTATTTAAGCGAATAAAGAAAAATTAGAAATGATGAAAAGTAAAGTTAATAGTGATCCACAATCTGAAGAAAATATCAATAATGATATATTGAAAAAATATTATGAGCCCAAAAAGAGAGTAGATCTGTAAAAATTACTCTCTAACACAGCTAATAAATAATTTGGATAAAGGTAAAAAAGTGAAGAATTTAACAGAGAAGAGTCTTCTAACTCACTAAAAGAAGAAGTAACAAATAAGGAATCGAAAACAAAAATACATTAAGAATGGGCTTAACAAGAGCACTTAACAAATCGAGAAGGTTCCTCTAATAAAATGAAATAGAAATCAAAATAAAAAAAATCATAAACTAGTAAAAAACATAATAAAAATTTAATTGAAAATAAAATTTAAATTAAAAAAAAATCTTCTAAAAAAAAATCTAACAAATAAAAGTAATTAAAAAACTAACAAGCTGCTGAAGGAGAAGATAACCCTCATAATTATGACCCAAAAAATTAAAATAAAATTGAAGATAATTCAAGTGATATGAATGATAGTAAACTAGATATTTATGATGATTTAGGATCTAGCAGTGGTTGTAGTAACAATAGTAGTAAAAGTAATGTAAGTATTACTTATGATAGGAATAATCTACAAAAAGAAGCAAATAACCAACAACAATTCATAAATTCTTGATAATTATGTATTTTAATAATTTTAATACCATACAAAATATTTACTTTTAATAAACAATGTAAATAGTATTTCAAAAATATTTATTCTATGATGTATAAAATTTCTTTAAAAGCTTAAATATTTTAATTTATAAAAGGCTCAAAAAATACTTTTAAGCTATTGTTAAATATTTTGCTTTTGTTTAATTTTTTTCACTAAGCATTTTTCTCAAATAAAATTTGTAGATAAGAAAGTATCATATCATAAAACACAATTTAAATAATACTTTTGCTTCATCTTATTAGGTTTGTTATCCTAAAAAAATAAATGCTAAAGAATGTATCACATTTTAATAAAAATACTTCTTCAATTTTAAAATAATTATTATATTAAATATTTAAGATTAAATTATAAACTAAAATATAGTTTAATATTTTAATTTTATTAGATTTATTCTAAAAAGTTAAAAAATGAAATTTTAACTATTTAAGATTTAAAGTTGTTTACTATGATCGAAAATTTCTTACAAGTTTTTTTTCTTAATAAATAGAATGACTGTCTTAATTAAAAAAATAAGAAAAATGTGGATCATAAAATTTTATATAATAAAAGATTGAAAGCTTTAAATTTAATTTTCTGCTTTTAAAGAAAATTATTTTTATTATTTGTTTGTTTGTTTGCTTGCTTGCTTGTTAATTAGTATGAAAAAATATGTTGTTAACTTTTTAATATCTTAAAGAATAAATTAAAATTCAAATTTTTATCTTTATTTATGTATTTTTTAAAAAGCTGTTTCAAAATTTATTTTATTTTAAAAAATAAACAACCCACAAATATTTTATTTTACAAAATTGTTAAATTAAAATATTCGGCTTTTAGTCAAACTTTAATTTATTCATAAAATGCTTTTTTATTTCATTTTAAGCGTTTTTTATAACTAGATAGTGGATCTGTCTAAAAATAGTTATACAATTTTTAAAAAACAAATATTCATACACTTTTTTTTAATTATATAGTATGGTTGAATTGAGGAAACTCAAGCCTTCCAAAGTAATAAGCATAATTCATTAATTTTAAAGAAAATATATTTTTTGGTTTGGTGAATGATATGAGATCCGAAATTTCTGCCAACTATGCAATTCCATCCATATCCATCAATCTTATCAAATTCGTATTTAATATAATGAGCAATTTGCTTTTCTTGTTTGTATTCTTTTACAGCATTAATAGCAATTTCTTTAACTTTTTTAATCATATCTTCTTCCATATCGGTAGCTTTCACTTCAGGTTCGTGATTCATCTTCCCTATCTAAATTCAGCTTTTTATCAAATATATTTTGAATAATAAATATTCTTGCTTTTATGAGGAATTAACAAAAGTTTTTATCTTTTTATTTAGATATATAATCAAATGAATAGAAAAACTAAATTATTTTCTTTTCTTTATTAATTAATTAAGTTTTAATTATTATCAAATATATATCTTCACTAATAAAACAACCTCCACTCCATTGTTTTATTATTAAATTCCTTTCAAATATTATATACAATTTTTTCTTTATGATAGGTGATAGCACAGCTTAATGCATTCAATTTTCAAATATATTTTTTTGCTCTTTCTTTACTCAAAAATCAAGAAAAAACATCAAGTTTGAGTAATTGAATAAAAAAACATTTTAAGATGAATTCTTTTCAAGATAAAATTTTAGTAACTCATTATAATATAAATTAAAAGTAAATTTTATACATAGAAAAATAAAACTATCGTTATAGTCGTTAAATTAACTAAATTTAATTAAATTTTAAATCCTTTTGTTGAGCAAGTTTATATATTCTTTCTATCTATCTAGCTAACTATTTATTTCAATTAATTCTAGATTTTATAGAGTGAATAGGTGCCATATCCAAAAGACACTATTAAAAGGCTTTGTTAAATTGTTCATCAAATTAATCTAGATAAAAAATTTTTATTTGAGAGTTAATGATAAGAAATTTATAATACTTTCACATGGCTTAAATCCTCTTAACTGTCTTTTTAAATAATTTTAGAAGCATCTTTTATCACCTAAATAATTATTTTAATTAAAAAGTGTAAGTTATATTTTCTATCAAATTATTTTACCTGGCTTACAAAAAGAAGAAATATTTGTAGCTCTTATCTAAAATTAAATTAGAATATTTTTTTATTAAACAATTTAATTGAAAAATAAATATTTTACATTCATGCAAAGTACTTGAGGGCAACTCTTAAAGTCTACATCAGATCTTAAAAAATCATAAAGGAGAGTCATCTTTTTAAGTTTAAAATCAAATTATTGTGTGTTTGCTTAAAAAATTCTAGTTTCAGCTAAAAAGATTTAAAAGATAAATAGGTACATTGTAATTAACAAAGGAATTAAACATATTCTAATCAGACATGTAATTCTAGCAGATATATATCTATATTTTATAAAATTTAAATGTTAAAAATATATTCATTTTATTTAACTTAATCTAAATATTTATCCTATCAAATGTTTACTTTTTTCTTTTTAGGGTAGAATGATGCTATTGAAGTATTTGAAGAAGGACAAAACTAAAACTAGATTACATCTTCAGGTTTAAATATATAATTCATAGACAAAAAACCTTCCTTGAACTTTTTCCACTCGGCTGTGATAAATAATGAATGGAATATGATTAAAATCTTTGCGTCAAAAGAATTAATATTTCTAATGTTTACCTGTCTTAGAATAAAGCTCTAAAAACTATTTAACTTGACCACCCTATTCGGTATTAGCCTTAGAAATTTCTATTGATAATAAATGATATTTTAATTTGGCTCTATTTGGTATTATGCAGGGTGAATGTAAGCAATAATTACGCACCTATGAGTCTTTCTGGGTTTACTAAAAACTATGAGTTTTCTTAAACTTTTTAATATCTAGGTTCTTAAGCCATTTTGATATTTGATATAATTGTATCCTATAAAGTGTTGACTTTCTTAAAAATCAATAAATATTGATAAAAATAATATCTTTCTTTCTACTATTTTAGATTTGCCTTAATAATATGTTGAATTAATTACCAATAAATAAATTCACATTTAATTTTAAAATATTCTTTAAATTGTTTTAATTTCTGATGCAATTCTATGAAAAAACAATATTAGATACACTTTTGAAAAAACAGAAATATTTACAAAATTCTATGATTTATATTAAATATAAGGATTGATAGAAGATTTTATATATTTGATTGAAAGAAGATCTAATAGCCTTTAGCAATACATAGATTTACCACTATGAAAAAACAATATTTAAAAAGTGGCACTATTGAAAAAATAGAAATATTTACAAAATTTTATGAGATATGTTAATTGTATAGATTGATAGAAAATATATATTTTTTCACTATCAGATTGCTTAATTAATTGATAGGTGCTGGAGGATAGACATAGAAGTATTCTCTACTTAGATAACTTGCTAAAATTTAATTTATTAAAACATTAATTCTATTTATGATCATTATAAAATATATTACTTCTGAAAACAGATTAACAATTTATGAAAAAGTAAATGTTTGTGTTGTGAAAGGGTCCAGCATTTTTAAATATTTTTCTACATCTGACGAAGGTATTGGCAAATTTAAATTATTCATCAGTATTATAAATTCTTCCTATAATATTAATATAAATTAATTTACTTATGAATAAACAAAGAGAGCGTAAAGATATTACCTCATTTATAACTCCATCTGAGTCTGTATCTACTTATTTAAACTACTAAATAAATGGCTTTAAGAATTTTTCATGACTTTTTAACTAGAAATCTAAAATAACATTTTCAAAACTTGTGTAAAGAATTTTCTTTCTTTCAATATTTTCTTTTGTAAGTTCTTCTCTTTTTTGGCCTTTCCTATTTTCAATTCAAACAATAAATGATAAAAAACTGTTTTCAATAAATATGTTTTTTATACTTTTTAGGAGGGCTTTGAACATTGTAATACATCAAATCTTTCACTTTTTCTATTAAGTGTTTGCTATCATCCTTGTTATACATGTAATTTATAATATCAGTCATTTCTTCAATTGTCACTTGACCAGCTGATTTAGATTCTACCATGCTTTTTAACTCTGCTGCGTTTTTAAGGGGATACTTTCCTTTTAGATGCATCTATTAATATTGTTAATATTTCTAATTATAATTATCTATTTTTATTTCTATTTTACATTAAGCAGTTCTTTTATTGTCCTTTTAAGTTGTCCCTACACAAATCTAAAGTTCTCATCACATTCATTTCTCAAAATTTTAGTAAAAACAGCTATATCATTATCTTCATGAGAGTATTTTTTTATTGAATATATTATTGTAGAAGCCTACTCTATGACTATAGACTAATTATTTTTTTAAATATATATTTGATCTATTTTATATTAAAAAATTACTTTAAGTCCATATTTTTATGTCAGATATTCATACATGTGCATCTCCATAGTCTGAGGAGGTAATTTTTAGTTTTTTTGTTCTTTTGTATCAAACCATTCCTTTGATGCATATATTTCAAGAATTACTTCTTTAAGCTAATTTATTGATAGATTCTTAGCATTTGATATTGAAATGTTAATTGATGGATTAGTATTTCCGAGATTATTTGATTGGTTTAACTTTTATGAAGTAGAATCCCTAAGAGGATGCTCTCCTTTTGATAATCTAATTATTTTATTGAGATATTTCTTATTTTCTTCCTCTAATAATTCAATCCTATTTAATAGTTCTTTATTATTCTATTATTTTATTATACATAATTAAAAATTAGATAGCTAAAGGACAAATACAGTTTTACCATATTTTAACTATCTCCAAAATCTTAGTGATTGTTGACAGGAGATGATGACTTTAAATTTTAAATTTATTTGGACTATTCTTAAATAATTTCTTTTGATAAAAATATCTTTTGAATTTTGTTTTTGGAAATAATAAATTATCTTACATGACATTTACTTGAAAATAATAGCATGTGCATCATGAATTGAAGCTATGGAGTAGTAGAGTCTTTCGTCTACTTTATCTGTATATTCAATTGTATGTTTAAAACAAGTTTCATAAAGATTGTAAGCTTGTTTGATTTAAAGTAAACCCTTCATGTATTAATCATCGTCTTCTTACTAAGATAACTTTTCCTTCAAATTTAAAATAATTTTAGATACATTCTAATTAAATTAGCTTTTTGTTTCAATTTCAGTTTCTCTATTATTGTCTTTATATAAACTTTGAAGATCTTAAAATATTTCCTAATAAAAATTATTTATATATATTAAATATCTAGTACTAAATAACTAATCTACTGATGCTTCTTCTACATTCTTTTTCTAAAAGTACTAATAATCTTCAAACTCAATTATTTAATCCTTTTTATTTATTTTAACTTTTGTCATGAAAATTTACATTTAAACAAAATACTTATTCTTCATTCTCTTCATCTTCAGCATTTTGTTATAAATGATGTTGAATCTCTATATTTTATATATAAATAACTTATATAAAAATATATCTTAATATCTTTCCTACACTTTTGATTGATATAAAGTAGTTAAGGCAACTATTGAATCAAAAAGACTTCTTCATCTATACTGGAAAGAGAAATATTTAAAGACTATAACTCCCTTAGATTTACCAAAACTTCAACCAAATTATCTAACTAATAAACATAAAAAAAAATTGATTATTAACGGTATTGAAGCCAATATTTATAAAATCATATTATGATGAATAAAAATTACGCTTTCAATTGGATTACCAGAAATATCGAATTCTTACAAGCCTTAAAGTTCTTATAATTTTATGGGTACTGTTCTTATATTATTATTTTTAAATGAAAGCCTTTTTAGATCCTTAAATTTATTCAAAATTTCAATAAAGCCATCAATTTTTGGAAGAGCCCTTTTAGTATGGTTTTAGGATAAAATATCAATTTATTTTTCTTGAAAAATCTGCTAAAATTAAACTAAGTTACTTGTTCTCTATTTCTATATTTTATGTGTTTGGCTTTAAGTTTATTAGATATCTTTTTATGTCCATTTATTTTTATTGTCAAATTGCTATCCTAATTGCTTACCTTTTTGTTATATTAATTATTATTTATCTATTCGTATTACAAAGATTTTCTTTTTATGGTCAATATAAACAAATTCATAAATAACCAATATAATTTTAATTTGATTATTAACAGATAAATTTTTGATTTTCAATCAAACTATTTGGTTATTTGATAGTAATACATTTGTTTTAAAAATTAATTTTCAACATAATACATAATGAATAACTCAAAAATTTTAATATTAAAAGTGAAATTCTTTTGCGTTCTTCTACTTATCAAAAAATCATTTTTAAGTCTTATTTTTAAAAAAAGAATAAATGTTGAAAGTAAAATTACCAATAAAACCTTTTGTAAAGATAAGCAATTAGTACAAATATATATTTTATTACTCTAGGTTTTAAATTGATAGGAAGAATTCTTAATTTATTAATATTTTGATAATCTAACCCTTAAATGCATAAGCTCAAGTTATTTTTATAAAAAAATTTGTAATTAAAATGAATAAAAATAATATCTATTCATTTTAATTGCTTTTATTTAGTTTTAAAATAATATTGGAATTTAACTTTCAAAAAAAATATATTTTAAATAAATGCAAAATTCATAAATTAGAATTAACAGAATCCTTAAAAAAATTATTATTTGTGCTGTACTCACACTTAAACTAATGAAAGTACCAATGTTTTGAGGTATTATGATATTTTAAATTTCTTTTGAGCAGATTAATGAATAATATCCAAAACAATTAATTTTGCAGGAGTAATTTAATTTTAAACTATTTTACAGAAAAAATTAAAAAATTATTTTTATTTGATAATTCAATTTGTGATCTCAAATAAAAGGAGTAAGTAAATTTACAAAAATATTATTGATATTGTCATTGATATAAAATAAAAACATATTGTGGCAAATTGATTAAATTGATATTAATTATTTATAGTTTATTTTTCTATTTTCAAATATTTCATTTATTAATATTATCAATAAGAATATTCTTTTTCAAAATTCCATATTATTAATGAGAAAATGATATTTTAAAAACTATATTATATTCAAAACTTAAAGATCGTTTTGAGCAAATTTTAATAGATTTTTACACTAAATTCACATATAAAAATAACTTTTAAAATACAAATTTTTGAGATTTTTATAAATTCGAGTAAGTTTAATTGAAAATATTTCTAAAATACGCATATTTTTGCTTTAAGTAAACTAATCATAATTTAATCACATTATTTCTCTTATTTATCATTTTATTTTATATTTAATTAATAGCTTTTATTTGAGCTTATTTCTTCATTTTTGGGTTTTTGAGTTTTAACTTTTTGATGTCTCATAATTATTTTTTTGGCTTTTACTTGAAAACTTAGAGTTTTAATCTAAATACTTTTTGTTTTCATATTCTTCTGGAAAAGCCGCCTCATCTAATTTTTACCATGCTTTTAACTTTAAATTATGAAAAGACAAAGCTGCCTTTTAAAAAGCTTTATTGTTTTCTAAGAATTTAGTGACTTCAGGAATCTCAGGAGTTTCCTTTATTTCTTTGTATAATCCAAAAAATAAGCGGAATCTATTGAACATTACAAATATTTTCTGCTAATTATCTAAAACTTTTAAGAAATTAAATTATTAATTAAATATTATTAATAATATAAATACACAATTAATGAAGAAATAAGTGGATAGATGAATAATTTTTTTTAACAATATTAAGATAAAATATTCTTAAAATATTTTTGAGATATCAAATTATTTGTAAATTTCCTAAGAAAATAATTTTTTATTTTGAAATAAAATTAAATCTTTTTTTAAAGTAATTGAATGAATCTTCAATTTTGTAAAAAAAAATAAATAAAATTAACAAGCAATTGAATCTTCAATTTTATAAAAAATAAATTAATTTTTTTATTTCAAAAGTGAAAAAATAGACATGAAAAAACTTATTAATGAACAAAATTTAGATCAAAATTTTCTTCAGATTTTGTTTGAATAAATCTATTTTAAAAATTGAAGTAAATGATAATTAAAAAAAGGATTAAATTTTTATATTTTTGATAAGAAAGAATCATTAGCCTAATGCCTTACCAGTAACTAACTGATGTTAACAAAAAAATAGTGAATATACTTATTTTTTTTACGTTAGAAAAAAACAATTGGCTTGCGCATGGAATATTAATAAGATCTTAGATTGAAAAAAGCTTGGAAAAATGATAAAGTAAATTTTTAATTTTAATATTCTGTAAACATGGAAATCACTTTATTTTTTAATCAACAATTTTGTATTTCTGTTTAGAACAAAAATAGTTATACTTAATCAAAAATTTGTAATCAGTTAGGTAAATCTGAAGAAAGAGGATATTTCAATTGATTAAAAAGTAAGTTTTGATAAAATAATTATATAGAAAAAAGAAAGAAATTATTTGTTGTAATCTCACAATATTTCATTTTTAATAATATATTCTTTTACAACAAACCCAAATTTATTAATTGTTTACTACATAAATGATGCAAATGGAAGGAATTTGACTCTTTTTTGATATGGAATTTAATGCACCATAAATAACTTAACTATTTAAAGATCATTAGAACTCTATTTATTATTAATTTTTCTTTTATAATTCTTTTATATGAAGAGATGGGCCTTTATGCTCGTATCATCAATCAATATTATTTAAAGTACTTTCTTATGAAAAGAGATCTTATATAAATTCTATTGAAAATAAATGATATTTGATATTTTTTGATTTAAAGATAATTAATAGTAGCAAAATAAATACAAAAAGATCTCAAATATTTATTAATTTCTTTTTGCCATGAAATTAAACAGATATTTTACAATTTTAGCAATAATATGTGCTGCTTCATTTATTCAATGCAATGCTTAAGCAGCTAATCCTGATTATCTTGCTTGCGCAGCTTCTATTTAGTAAATATATACTGATACACAAAGTCCTTTGAGCTAAGTTTGTCTTGGTAGTACCTCTGTAGGCTTTAATAATTTAGGTGATAGAGATAGATGTTTAAACGAAGCAAATACTAACTTTATCTCCGTTTACCTAAATAGCAATTTCAATAATGTTTATCCAACTCCTTACGTATTATGTCTCCCTGATGATTGTACATCTAGTCTCATAAACGAACATAAAGATTAATTTAATGTTATATTAAATGGGTTGATTTCTAAGGCCATTAAAACATAAACTAATTTTAAAATAACTAATGCTTATGATGCTTAAAATGATACCCCCAGTGTAGATGCAGGCGTTGTTATTATTAGCATAATTTTAGCATTCTTAGTTATTGCTTCAATTGCTGGTTCTATTATTGTTTACAGATTTGAAAGCTCTAAGGTATGCATACCCTTATATCATTTAATTTATTTGAAAAATCTTTCTTTAAAAAATCAATCATAATTTCACATTGTAAAATAATAAAAAAATCCTTAAAAAAATAAGACTAGACTATATAAAAAATATAATATTTTGATCTTCTTAAATTTACAAATCCTATTCAGCTTTATTCCTATATCAGCTAATTATTTTTTTTAAAAAATAACATCATCAATCATTCTATTTTCTTATTTATTTTCTTTTTAATTTGATAGGAAAAGGCCATCAAAAAGAGACTTTAATAATAAGCAAACGAAGAAGTTCCATCAGCTGCTTTGAGCAATGATTTAAATGAAGACTTCTCTCATCCTTCAGAAAGCCTTTCTGTTAAATGTGGAAGAGCTTTTGGTATTGTAGAGAATTTCAACAAGCTCTTTACATTCAAGAACTAAGGTCATATTGATTTCGCAATTATGAATGGAACTAAAGTATTTTGTATTGTCTGGATTATTATTGGACAATCTTATTTGATCAGATTCGGATCTATTAAGAATGTTGCTGACAGATAAAATATACAAGAATCTACTGGCTACTCGACTATTGCCGCAACTTCTCAATTAGCTGTTGACATGTTTTTCTATATCAGTGGTTTTCTACTAGCTGCCATATTCTTAGAAAGATTTGCTAACAGAACTGAATTGAAGGTAATAAATTTATTATAAAAAAGTAGCTTTCTTTCAAAATAATGAATTCTCATAAACAGTATTAAAAATTATTTTTTTAAAAAGCCAAGCACCTTGTTAGTTTTCATCTCTCATCGTTTTATTAGATTATGGCCTACTTATTTCATTGTACTCCTCTTCTACTGGTAAATTTGGTCATTCACTGGTAATGGTCCCATGTTTAACTAAGAAATGGATAATGTTAATAATTGTGACTCCAGAATTTGGGCTAACATATTGATGATTGACAACCTTGCAAATAATGGAAACACCTAAGGTTGCTTCTAGTGGGGTTTTGTTATCTCCAATGAAATTCAATTCTTTGTTATTGGTATAATTATTTTATACATCTATAACCTTAATTCTAAAATTGGTGTTGGCATGATTTTATCCTTCTTTATTGGCTCTCAAATTGCTGCTATTGTTATAGCCTCCAATAATGATTATAAAGCTGATTACTTTACTTTAACAAATCCTGACACTTATTATAATGATTTCCACATTAAGCCTTGGGTAAGAATGGGTCCTTACTTCCTTGGTGTTTTGGCTGGTATTTATTATCGTTCTTACAAATTAGGTAATACAATTTTATCTTTTTTCAAAAATTTCTAATTTTATCAAAAAATTTAGGAACATCTTCCATTGTTTAATTTGCAGACAAGGTTTTAAATAATAATGTATTGAGATATGGTCTTTACTTTATTGGAATAAGTTTAATTAGTGCTGTTGTTTGGAGCATTGTTCCTGTTTAAGAAGATGTTGATAATTGGAGTCAAGCTGGCCATTCAATATACTTAGCTTTTGGAAGAATTGGTTTTATTTTTGGTTACTTTTTACTGACTATTCCTTTATTATTCGGAAAGAGAAACTACTTAAGAGCATTCTTAGGAGCAAGAATTTGGGTCCCACTTTCTAGAGTTACTTTTTGCATGTATTTAGTTCACTAATTTGTCATTGAAAGAAGTCTTTTCAACTAAAAGAGTGTTAGATATTTTGATAATTAATTAGCTTTGTACTCTGCTATTTCTGACATAGTATTTATTCTTCTCATTGCTTCTGCTTTTTGCGTTTGTGTTGAACTTCCAATTATCAATTTAGAAAAATTGTTCTTAATCAGTCCTTCCAAACTTAAAGGAATTAAAGGAGAAGAAAATGACAACTTTGAAGCAGTAGAAATTAAATAACAATTCATAAGCTGAAAAATATGAAATTTATATTTACAATATAAGTGATCGTTATTTTTAATAAAAAATTGATAGTAAATTTAAATAAAAAATTCTTATCTGTATAACAAAATATTTTTTAACTTAGAAGATCATTCATTTTATGTTGATAATTAATTAATCATCATCCATACAACTTTTTCCACTTTAAAATTCATAAATTTGAAAAATGTAATTTTGTTTTGATAAGTTTCATCATTCAACTTAAATTAAATTTAGATCATCCTCTATCCAATTAAAAGTTTATACTTAAATTTAATTTTTTTAAAGTATCAAAAGAAAGAAGATTTAAATCCTTAATTTAATTTTCTCAACATAAACAAAAATATTTATTAAATTTTTTTAAAATTAAATTGTCATATGCTTTAGTAATTTAAAAGCTTTATTTTTTATTAAATATTTTTTATATAACAAAAATTTTGTTTATTTTTTAAATATTATGAATGTATTTCTTTAAATTACTTATGTTTTCAAGTATCTAAAAATTATTAAATGATGATTTGCTTCTATTGAAATTTTGAGAGTAAATACAAAATTCCACTTCAATAAACAAATAAACTAAGAAATAGACTTATTTAATAAATTAGTATTTTTTTGTTTTACAAAATATTGGAAAAATAAATAAATTTGATGAAATAATTTAAAATTATACTTTTGTGAAAAAAATTATTTACAGAAATAAAATAAATTTTTTTTAATTTTGGTTGTTGGCGGATGTCATTTTTCTATTTTTTTCCTAAAAACATCAAATGCTTTATCTATTTGCTTACTCTTAAGCCTAGCAAGCTGACTTATAAAGGGAAATTCTCCTTTTGTTATTTCATATTTTTCAAGTTTTTTAACAACTTATTCCTATTTGACAAATTATCCTCTGTCAAAAATATCCTAAACGTTTTCATCAAGAATTGAAATTTGTTTAAGTTATTTTTAACTTTAATTTGGTTTATTGATTTGTTAGAATCTCATTGAGGATATATCTTTTAAATAACCATTTAAATCATTTCTTCTTTGTCTCTCAGAATATTACAATTTTGATTATATGTAATTAAATAGATTTTAGTTAAAATACTAAAAAATTTAATATATTTGCCAGGCCTTTTCATTAAAAAATGTATGATTAAATTTGTAAAAAGAAAATTAATATACTTGGTCAATTGGCACATAATCTATGCCTTGATTTGTTTCTATCGGAATTTTTTGCAAAGCTTATAAATTTTTAATATTTTTTTGATAAACTAATTTCCATGCTTCAATACTTAAACCTAGCCCAAAATCAATATCTTTTTTAACATTGATAAAATCATCATCTAACACAGTGCATTTTATCTGGTCATTAAAACCAAGTATTTTATCTAAAGCTTTCATTAACTTTTTTTTTGTTCTTTTCATTCTAGAGAAAATAAAAATTTAATAAATGTGTTTAGAAAAATAAAATAAATTTACTTGATGAGGTGAGAAAAATTTTAATTTAAATTTAATAAAAGTGAGTAGATTTATTAAACTTTAAATTACTAAGCTTAGTCCAGATTCTTATAAAAGTTAATGTCAGATTTATTAATTGGAGATGATTCCTCTTAAGTATGAGCATGTAAGTTGTATAATTATTAAATTTAAGACACTTTCTTTTCAAATCTCATAGATTCTTGTTATTAGTTATAATAGCTCTTAAAATCATAAAAATTATTTTTTTCTTGAAGAGAATTTTAAAATTCATTTAAATATTAGCAAACTGAATTGTAGTAATTTTAGTACTAACTTTAAACTTAATTGCTTGACATTTTAATCTGTGTTGAAGAATCTATCTTTATCCTTGGAAGATATTAGTTGAGTTCATCTTCAAGCAACTTTGTCTAATTTTTATTTTATTTCAAGTTATTCAAATGAGAGCTAAATTTATTTTAATCATGCATTTCTAAAAACAGTTTGCTTGATAAAATATATTTTTAACTAATATGTTAAGATGGATTAGGTTTAATTACTTCATGCAAAGAATGGGATTTTTGTTTTTAATTATTATTTTTAATTTGAATTTTTTTGCCTGATCCCTCAATTTAAACTAGATTACCATCATTTTTATTAAATATTAAACTACTTTAATTGTTTGATGGAGTATATTTTGATTTAGCACTCTGGGCTGATAGCATATTAAGGTTATTGTATTACTAATCACATATTTTAATTACTTCAGAGTTTTAATCATTTTACTTGTTTAATAATTTATTTCTTTACACATTTTGCTAACTTTAATTTAACTCAGTTTTTATATCACTTTAAGGTGTTTAATCATCTTATGAGTGTAAGTTATAGAAATAAAAATTACTTTAAGTATTCTGAGTAATTTAAAGAGAATCCTTCAGTTTTTATTATTGTGTGAGTAGTTTTATTTTTGTTAGAAAATTTTCGTTTGGTTACTAAATTTATTCTTATGATACTATTTCATCTTATTCTTCTAAATTAACCTAGCACAAGCTAGATTTTCTCCTAATTGTATTATCAAATACACTAAATTATCTATTAGAATACAAAGAGGTATTTTAGCTAACTGAATTAGACCTTATTTAAAATGTCGCTTAAGTAATATCTTCATTCTATAATTATATTTTATCATTCATAGCATCTTACTTACTTGTAGGAGAATTAAGAGGAGAAATGTATAAAGATTTAGATTTTGGAAATGCAAATTTAACGTTTCTTTAAATAGTATCTTAGTTAGATGAGTCTAAGTTCTTTTGAATCTTGGTATCATTTGGTTCTACAAAGTTAGTTTCTTAGCCACTTCCTTTTTGGTAATCATTTTTTTACTAGCGTCTATTCTTCAACTATTCTTCACATTGAAGTAATCTTGGTTGAGTAAACTTAAAAAAGTTATTTTACTTTTCTAGCTATTACTTTTCAGACAATTGAGTAGATTTAAGCTTATAACATGATTCTAAATAGTCAAAATTTTTACTTTTGATGAGAAAATTATTTATAACTTTATTATATTTTTAACTACTATTCTTTGGTTTAAAAAATACAAGTTTATTTTAAATAATTGGAGGACTATTTTCATCCATTTTAATTATCCAATATTTTTTGGTTTTTTTTAATAAATAATTAAATCAATTAGCTACTAAATTTGTAGAACTTTTGATTTTAGATAAGTGAATTCTGCCAAAATTAATAAAAATTGAATAAACTCCCAAAATAATTAAATCAAATAAAGACTTTTTTTCCTATTAAATCCTTACATTTACAAATTTAAAAAAATAAATTTGATT
>JH720397.1:0-146554 GCA_000231825.2 Tetrahymena elliotti 4EA
TGGTTTATTTGATATTATTTGTTCAGCTTGATTTTCACTCATTCTTTAATTCCTATTCATTGTTTTCTGATTTAATTCAAATTTTAATGTTTTCCTCATTCTTTTAAATATTTGTTTATTTTATATTTATTTTTTTATTCTTTAAAAGTCTCAATAATATTGGTGAATAGGGTAGTTAAAAAATAAGATCAAAACTTATGAGAGCAAAAAGATTAGTTAAATTACCATTTATATTGAAATGACAGACATTAATAACCTAAAATCTAAAAACAAATAAATTTTTTATTTAAATGTCTCAACATATTTCTTAATCTTCATCAAAATTTTTATTTGTTAAAATTATTATTTTTATAAAATTTAAAATGTAATTAAAGTTAGTTGATGAATTTCAACATTTTTCTTTATTTAAAGATGATAATTAAAATAATTTATAAAAATAAACTCTACCAATTTTCTGTTTATTAATTTTTTTAAATTACTATGGCCTTTTGTTAGAATTATAAATATGTCTATTGCTTTTTTAGCAGCAGCAAAATATTACAAAAAAAATAAACTGTTTAATCATCCAATACAAACATGAGTTAGATATCTAAGAGGAACAGCATCTATTATTTCAATTTAACATTTTTATCTAATGTATGTTCAAAACAATATATTAACATAAATATTTTTAATTGGATATAAATCATTCATGATATAAATCGAATATACTTTCTTTAAAATAAACAAGAAAATAAATAAACAATGATGAAACATATATTTATATTATTTTATATAGGTTTAAAATTCATCTAAGTTTTTAAATATTGAGTTTAATTGAATCTATATTATACTAATCTAATAATTATGAAGAAGATGATTAAATTAAAAGATTAATGAGTTTAAATGAATATAAATAATATACATATGTTATTTTAAATTCTAATTCTAATTATTGTTCATTTGATACTATTTATTTAATCAAAGTTTAAACAAAAATTTTTTTACAAAAGCAAAATACTTTTTAAAAAAACTTCTTTTTGTAATAGTTTGTCTGTGTTTAAATAAAAAATTTAATCTTGAATTTTTGTTAGGTTAAGAACAAACTAAATGAACTAATTATAAATGTTTGAGTTTAAATAATCTATAAAAATGTGAAGTTTAAAAATGAAAGAGAAAAAAATAAAATGTACGAATGGCCTTAAATAATAACTTTAAGTTTTTTAAATCTAGCTATTTCAATTTTCTAGCCAGTTATTATACTTCTATTTCAGTGAAATAATTATTAGGAATTTATTTGTAAAGGTAATATTATGATGTTAGTTATTTGTTTTTGATTTTGTAAATTTTGCTATTATATCAAAATTAAAAGCTTTGATAAAATTTAGTTTAGCAATATTTCTACTAATTATCTTTCAATAAAGAAAATAAAAATTTGAAACAAACAAAATCTAAAATCCAAATTATTAAAATTTGAAATTCATTATGAATAAAATATCTCTTACTTTTAAGTCAAATATTTTAGAATAAAAATACCAAAAAGAAGTCACGCAAAAATACAATGTAATTTTTATAAAGATCTTTACTTTGCATATTGCTATGATTTGTTTCCCTTCTTTAATAATTGCAATAACTGTATTTAACAAAAATGCAATGCTATCAATCTTATTTATTATATGTAGCTGGTTGTTCTCTATTTTGCTTTTTAACAAAAAGATAATTCAATCTTTCGGTAAATATTCTTAGCTTGGTTGCTTCAATTGTAGCTTACATGTAATGTACAGTACTGTACTAATCAGTTAACACTGAGGATAAATACACTCTTTTTTACTTGGGAGGACAATATTTTTGTGTTAAAACAATTCTAGCTATTTTAAGCCATAACTTTCTCTTAACAGTTGCTTAATTCTCTGCTTCTAATGCTATGTAAGCTTTTATTTTTTTAATGTTCTTTGCTTTTTTAGAATTTTTATGGCATATAGAAGTAGTATAAATTTTAGACTTCTTTTTAATATATTTTGACTGATTTTTTAATTTATTTTGACTAACTAACTAACTAACTTAGCTATATTAATTAAATTAGAATAATATGGGGATTATGGACAGATTAATTCTCAAATTACAAATTAACTTTTTTAATGTAATATTTTTTTCTTATATTCTTCTTATACTTAATACAAAGAAACAAGAGAGAAATTTTCTTACATTAAGTTTCCTAAAAAGAATGGGGTTAGATAATCAAAAAATTTATTTCTTAAAGTATTCTAACAATAAAATACTTATGAATATTTTTTTGAGAAAATTATTTTTTTTTTTGGAAACCTCACCTGTTCAGAAAAAAAAGCTAAATAAAATATGTAAAATAATAATTTATTTTTTAAATTTATATTGATTCAATCAGAAATATATAATCAATAAAAAAAAAATATATTTTTAAATAAGTCTATTTCAAAAATAATGGTATCCAAATCCGACTTTAAGTGATCGTTCTGATGAGCCAAATTATTTCATAAATTCATAAGTTTCAAATTAAATAACCATATAATATGAGCTACTTGAAGGAGAAACAAATGCTTCTAACATCATCAAGGTTACTTTTACAGATTAAGGTATCAGAATGTCTTTGAATAGAATTTTACAAATGCTAGAGATAATGAATACTAAAAACAGAGAATACAGTGCTGAATACTTAAATAATAACTTTCTTGGATGGAAAATTAATTAATAAATTATAGGTAACTTAGGTCCTTTTTATAATTTCTTTGTATAAAGCTCAGAGGATTAAGTAATTTTATCAATAACTTGAACAGATTTGTTTAAAAATAAAATATTTTAAAATGTAGGGATTAGAGTGTCATTTTTACATCTTTTAAGATATCGAAATCATTTCATAAAATAAACTTAAATAGTAAATTATGTTCAAAAACTCTTAGTTTGAGATTGCTTTACAAATTTCAATTAATAATTATTATCATCTCAACAAGATTGAAGAATTGAAAGATCTAGTTATTAGATAATCTAATCAAACTGATAGACTCTCACAAAAATTTAGGAAAATATCAGATGTTTAAGACGAATAATCTCAAAGAGATATCTTAACTTTTAACAAATACAAAATTAAACTATTAAAAGATTTAGTTAAAAATCAATCAGACTTGGTTGATTTTTAATCTAGAAATTTTAGTAAAACATCACCTTTTGAGTTATCTCCAAATAGAAAGAAACAAGGGAGTCATATTATAATCAGAGCCCAAAACAAAGAAACCTTAATCAAAACATACTCTAATTAGAGTTAAAAATTTTTAAAGTTTATTTCAGAGAAATTTATTTAATCTAAAAATTAATTAAGAATTTTTTGAAATTGTTGACACATATACATTTAATGAAAAAATTTGTATCTTAATTTATAAAATTAACTGTTTTTCTTTACAGAAAAATTTTGGAAAAGGCACTAATATATTTTTTTAATTTATAAGTATGATTTTTTTTGCTAAATTAACTTAAATATTTAAATTTGTTTCTAAATCTACTAAAGATGTTTTTAAAGAATTATGAATTTTTTTAATTACAAATATTAAATAATAAAAAACTTTCCATCATTTTGTGTATAATAAAAAAAAATTTTAAAGTTCATTTTTAATTTTACAGTTAGGTTTTTAATTTTTCAGTCTTCATAATCAGAAGGTTACAAGTTTTAATGATCAAATTATTAAATACTAAATTTTTAAGAATCAGTCCTTTAATTTTTCCATCATTTTATGTAACAAGTTTTAAAAATCAAATTATTAAATACTAAATTATTAAGAATCAATCCTTTAATTTTAAACATTTGATTCTCTTATTAATAATTTTTTTAGTTTTGGGACTAATTTGATTACATTCAAAATTTAGATTAAAAATATAGTAATAAATTAAAATGATCAAAAATATAGATTAACTATGATTATAAATATTTATATTTTACGTAGTGATGAAATACACAAACCAGATAGTAAGCTACTTTTATCTTAATTTTGATTTTCTTTGTTTTTAGTCTATTTAATTTAGAATCACAATGTTAAGAGATTGATGATACAATAGTCTATAAATATATTATCTAGTTAAGCAAGTTTGCTTAAAATCTACTTACTTAGGTACCTAATCAGTAAACATATGAGCAAGATCAAAAACTGCATCAATAAAAATAATAATGATATCAACTTTGATAAATAGTAAAAATTCAAAAAATAATTAAAAATAAAAGAAACAAAATATAATGAAAATTTTAATAGGAATTTGTGTATTTGCTATTTTAACAAGTCTTATTGGTTTGGGATATCTCAATTATGAAATTACCCCTATAAACTAACTTAAAAAAATAAATCTCAATTTGATAATTTCAAAAATAAATATATTTTACAATTTTATAATACCTAAGAAGAATAATACAGATTGATTGTTTTCAGCCAAAATGTTTAACAAATAGAACTAGATAATAATAATACTGATAATGGATTTTTTTCTGGTATAAATAAATTCTCACATTTGACTGAAGATGAATTTAAAGCCAAATATTTAAATCGTTATTAAAAACCTCTTTACAATTTTAAAAACAATTAAATTTTATCTTCTCAGAAAGGCATCATCTAAAAACTGCCTGAGAGTGTAGATTGGAGAAAAAAAGGGGCGGTTTCTCCAGTTAGAGATTAAGGAAATTGTGGTTGTTGTTATGCTATAACTTCTTCAGGTGCTCTAGAAGGATTATATTAAATCAAAACAGGAAAATTAGAAGTCTCATCTCCATAATTTATTACAGATTGCTTTAAAGGAAAATTTGATAATTAAGGTATTTAAAATTATTTTCGAACTAATTTTTTTATTTTCATAATTTCTAAAAAGGTTGTAATGGAGGAACTTCTACTGGTGTATTTTAATTTGTGCTTGAAAATGGTATCAATTTAAAATCAAGGTAATCATAATTATTTCATTTTTGCAAAAATTAGATAATTTGGATGATCTGAATTGGAAAATTTTAGAAAGAAAATATAAATCAAATGTAAACAAAAAATTTAAACCTAATGAGATGAATATCTAATTAAAAATATTGGTTACAGCCCCAAATAAAATAAAAATTTAATTAAACATTTTTTTACAACTTAACTAATAAATCAAAAAATTAAAGAATGATTAAATTAACAAAGTAAAATAATTAATTTAAAATTATACTTTATAAAATATTAGATATCCCTATTAAGATAAACAAAATAATAAATGCTTGAACTTTAATTTATTAAAGGATTTAAAGTAATTCCTAAAGGGGATTGCTAAGAAATAGAGATAATTCTTTCAGAATAGCCTTTTTCTATTTCAATTGATGCTAGAAAACTAAAAAATTATTAATCAGATATTCTTAATAAATACTCTAAAAAATTTAATTTGGACCATGAAATTTTAGCTGTTGGTTTTACTCCTTATTACTTCATCTTAAAATCGTCTTATTCATATTAATTCAATAGCTAAAAACTTACATAAAAATAATACATTCTAATTTGTTTCTAAATTTTATTTTTTAAAATTTAAATATCATAATTAGGATAGATTAAAATTGTATCTTTTACATCATTAATCAAAGCAAAAAAATTCAAAATAAAAAATCAGAATGTTAAGAAATTGAGAAGTGACTAGTATTTTCCTATTTTTTATGTTTCAATATTAATTATTCTTGATTAATTTATTGATTAGAGCATCTATCATTTATTTATCTATTCAGATTTTATTGATTTTTTTCTATTGTTATTTACCTCATATTTTTTTATTGTAATTTAGACTATTTTTTCTTCTAAACATTAAAAGGTGTAATTTTGGTAGTTACTTTAGCTAAAATTTACTTAAAATAAATTTTTTTAGAATAAAAAATTTTGTTTATTCTGAAATTATTTGAAAATAAAATATTAGAAACATTTGCTTTTTTAGAAACAGTTAAAATCCTAAATATATAACTAAAAGGGTAAAGCTAAAGAGTGTATTTAATACCATATTACCTCTGATCCTCAGTAAAAAAAATTAAAGTATTTTCATACAGAGGGGAAGGTTTATTGAAAAAAAATCCACTTCTTATCAAAATAAAATTGAATGAAGAGGAGTGAGTACTTGAGGAATTATGGTAAATGTTCTCAACTATAAAAAAATATTCCTAAACTAGCAATAAATAGTTATTGGTATTTTTATTTAAAAACAATATTTCGAAATATCTTAAAATACTACATATTTTGAATCTTTAGCAAAATAAAAGTATTTAGTTTTAAAAAGTTTTCTTTCATAAATTAGGGCTTTAAAAATAGGTAACAGAATTCCAATCAGATAATTTCAGATGTTTCTAAAAAAGATTGGTATAAAATTAAGATTTAAAACGTGAATAAACTAGAATGATCAAAATTTGTAAAAGTTTTCAGAGAAATTTTTAATCAAGCTTAATAATTAAGTATTTTTTGTCAATATTTATTCATACTGAATCAATACTTAAATTAGAAAGTAAATACAAATTTTAACCATACACTTTTTCTCTATGTAAATTTTATTTCAAATAATTGTAAATTTAAGGATGTCATCTTTATTAATTATTTCCAAAACATGTGGAAATTTAATATTTTCTCATAACTTTTATACATCTTACATAGAAAGAAAATAAACACAAAATTTTATGTTAGATCATTTAAAAATCAGAATATTTCATATTTATTGAAACATAGAAATATAATTTTTAAGAATCGAAGCTAATTATTTCAGATATAAAGCTTTTATTCATAAAAATATATAAAATTAGGCAAAATTATTTTCTATTCTGCAATTTTGTACTAAAATATATTTTGATTTTGTTCAGATAAAAAAATTTTATGTTTAAATCAAAGAAATACTTTAAAAGCGTTACCTTAAATTAATTTTGGTGAAAGGTTAGAGTAATGAATGAGATCTGGTATTTACTTACACAAAATAAAAAAAATAAAAAAGTAAATAATATTAAAAAATTCATACTTTAAAAAAGAATCTGATTTGTAAATTTCGAAGATGACTATTACTATGAAAACAACTAATTTTTGCTTTTAATTTTAAGGAATAAATATTGTTTGTTAGCTGTAAATTAAAGTTAAGCTTGGTTCATAATTTTTATCATTTAGCATTTATTATTAAACAAATAAATATCATAAAAAAATAAAGAGAAATTAATAGTTCAAATAAAATAGAAGAGATTATTACTATTATCATTTTACTGGAGAAAGAACAAAATATTATGAATAACAAAACTCTCTATTTCAAGTCTAATGCTCTCGAATAGAGGTTTCAAAAAGAAATTAGAAGCATTTACTGCTAGATTTTTTAAAATATTTTAACTGCTTACTTTTTTATTATTGGCATTCCTTGTGTTATTATTTCTACTGTTAAATGGAATATATCAGATGTAGTAGTTTATTCATTAGCTTCTTTTACTTGTATAACATATCATTTGATAGTCAACCGCTATCCTCAATATTATAATTTATGGATTAATTCTCTTAACCTATTTGCTTCTTTTGCAATGGGTGGATAGATTTATATTATTGGTCCTACGATTGGCATTGATGATGTTTATGTGCTTTTTTTTTTCAGAGCTGCTGGGTTTTCTCTTCATGTTACAGTTGCTTTTTTATCTTCAAACTTTCTCTTGACTCTTACTTAAACATTATCTTCAACAATAGTGTAAGAATTCAAATATTTTTTGTATTTTTTAAACTATTTTGATTGTCATAAACAAGTCTATCAAATACTCTTTAAGAACCTAATTTATTACAAATTGATAGCAGTTTAAAAAATACTAAAATTTATATTTACTATTACAATATTTTTTTTAATTTTTAGATATTATACAGTATGTTGGTCATCAAAAATATATGCCTACAAATATGCATATCGGGCATTTACATTATTTCTTTTATACTCATCTTATATAGAAAAATAGAAGGGAGATATTTCTATTGAGGGAATATGAAAAAGATTGGGTTTAAATTTTGAAAAAGGGGCTATCTTCATGTATTATTACGGTCAAGTATGACTAAAAAAATAATTAAATAGTATTGGATATGATAAATGATTAGGCTAAGAAACTTCTACAATTAAGTTCAGCATAAGAATTCAAAGATTTTTCAAGAAAGACTATTATTTTTGATAAATTTGAATTAAAAAAATTGAAAAATATAAAAATTAATGAATAAGTAAGCCTAGCTAATATACCTAAGTTCAAGATATAAAGTTTAGAGATTAGAGTATTTTGCTAATTCAGATCCTAATTTTTATACACCAATTTCACCAATATTGTTCTCACTTTTAAAGAATAAAAAAATAAATATTGAAAAGAATGAGAAAAACATAAAAATAAATAATTAAAATTAATGGATGATTAAGGCAAGCTAATATCAAGTAAACCAACCTAAATTAGTAAATCAGTTAGTGGCTTGTAAATTAAGGTCTTATTTATTCATTCCAAAATGCCTAATTAATATTGAAACCCTATTCTTACCTAAGGGCAAGTTCCAAAGTTTAGAGATTAGAACATTATACTAATTCAGATCCTAATTTTTATACACCAATTTCACCAATGTTGTTCCCACTTTTAAAAATTATAAAAATAAATTTTGAATGAAGAAATATTGAAAAGAATGAGAAAAATATAAAAATTAATGGAAGAGTAAGTTAAGCTACACTATTCTTACCCAAGATAAAGATTCAAAGTTTTGAGAGGATATTTTGCTAATTCTGATCCTAATTTTTATGCCACAATTTCACCAATTTTGTTCCCACTTTTAAAAATTATAAAAATAAATTTTGAATTAAGAAGTGTTGAAAAGAATGAGAAAAACATAAAAATAAATAATAAATATTAATGGATGAGTAAGGCAATCTAATATCAAGTCAGTAATGAGTAAGTTGTTTGTAAATTAAACTCATATTTTTTAATTCCAAAATGCATAATTAATATTGTAAGATTATTATTACTAGAGGTTGAGAGTCAAAATTGAGAGATTAGAGAGTTCTGCTAATTCTGATCCTAGTTTTTATGCACCCATTTCGCCAATATTGTTCCCACTTTTAAAAAGTAAAAAATAAATTTTGAATTAAGAATGCAAAAGAATGAGAAAAATATAAAAATTTGAAAAATTTAATTCATGATTTAAAGAAAATGAATAATATTACCTGAGATTAATATGAATATTTGAGTAAGAATTTAAATTAGAACTTTGTAGCTTTAAATAGATAAAAATTAAAATTCATTTAAATCTCAAAAGAAATTCATGTACATCAGTTAGACTTGTAATATATTTTCTATTTTTTATCAGTAGCATTTTTATTTTTTTTAACTTGAAATAATTAATTAATAAATAATTTGAAAAATTAGAATACAAAATTTTAATTTCTAGTATTTTTCTAATTTTAATTTTATATCTTTTTAATTGAAAAATGAGTCAAGTGTATGAAACATAAGAATTTTTATGAGCAAAAAATAACAATTAAGATAATTTTGACTGACCAAAAAATAACTTAATTTCTAAGTGAGTTAAGATAAATAACTATTGATAAATTTGGCTTTACTTTAGGGATAAAAAAATAAATGAGGGATATATAGTAAAATAGGGGAACAAGCTCAAAATAATATACAAGGCTAAAACACCAGAATATCAACGAAAATACAACTCAGCTATGACAACATTTTAGTTGTCTGGGAACTTAAAGAGGTACTATCAATTATAATTCTACATTTTTAAATTTTTTCTTTATAATATAAATAAAAATAAAACAATGGACTTTAAATAAAAATAAAGACTTCTTTAAAATAATAATACCCCGGATATAAATAACTATGTTGATTCTGGAATTACATCATAAAATGTTAAAAAGAAGATGTTTGATATCTATGATCAGCAAATTAAGGATATAGCAGTAGTATTTATGGAGTATAAGAAAAGTAAACTTAAGACATGAGTTGATTTCACCATAAGTATAAAAATCTAGCATTAATATTTATCAAGAAATCAGTCGTTTGAATAGTATAGTACAGGCTAATAATGTTAATCAAGACACTTTAAAAGACATTAAAGAGTTAGTGTAAAGGTTGGATTCATCCCAATTTTAAAGATTTATCCTAAATTAAAGTGATTAGGTATCAGTTGAAAAATTAAAAAATCTTTTAGAGGAATAAAGCTATAAATCAGAAAGATTTAACCAATCAGCTCCTTCTCATGGAATGATTCAATCACAGCTATCACTTTCATTGCAAAGAATCAAATCTTTTGGGTAATATTTTATTTCTTCAGTTCAATTCAAATTAAATATTATTTTTTAAATTAGACTTCCTTCAAAGTCTTTGCTTGAAAAAGAGAATAACAATAATTAAAATAAATACTAGTCTCTGTCCCCTAATAAAAAAGTTAACCACTTAGTTCAGGATGTTATAGATACTCAAAATAAAAAGCACATCAGAGGAATTTTAAAGACATTTAATGCTATCAAATTTGGCATCAAATATTTTTAATTCTGATTCAGATATAGATTTGATGCAAACATAAGTACAAAACCAAAACTAAAATGAAAGTCCTTCTACTGAAAATATTTAAAATCAAAAGTTAAGTTCTCCTACTAATCAAAACAGAAAAATTAGTACAGGTATCACTAGCTCAAGTACTCAGCCTAACTAGAATGGATATTCTTCAAGAAATGCTCAAAGCAATGAAATAAGCATAAATTTATATTAAAATATAAATATCCTCAGTAATTTAAATGGATACAATTCTATAGAAAGTGTTACTGCTTCATAAAGTAATTTCAGCCAAATTCAAAGAAACCAAGTTAATTAATAATATTCATCTCTTAATTCTTAATATTAAAATGGCTAAAATTAAATTATATCCCCCAATATACCAAATATAATAATAAACTAAATAGCACCCTAGCTTCATTTTATGCAGTTGCATAGCTTAACTCTACTCCTATTGGGTAATTAAATTTAACCTCTCCCTAACCACAATAAATTACTTATGGATATTATTCTTATAATTACTGCTATTTTAAAATATGATATTTTATTATAAATCATCAATCAAATAAATTAAAAAAAACCTAATTTTATTTTTCTTTTACAAAAGAATTCTTAAAATTTTATTCAAACTTATTAAATAAATAACTTTAGTTTATAAAATAATTTTAGATTCAAAGTTACTTTTATAGATAAAATACTGATTCAATTCTATTAAAAAATTTCATCATCTTTTTAATGATTATTAAATATTTTAAATTGATAGTAACTTAGTTGTATCTATTAAATACTGATTTAATTCAATAAAAAAATTTCATCCATTCATTTTAATTAAAAGATACTTTAATTTATTTAAAGTATCTTTGTTGTGTCTCAAGATAGTAAATTTGAGACACAACATCTTATTTTCAAAGCAGCTCTTTTATTTTTCATCTTTAAATATTTCAAATAATCTTTGAATAAGTATAATCATTAAAAAAAAAACAAATAAACCTAAAAACTTAAAAATAAAAAAAAAGATAAATACTATTACAAGTAATGAATAAACAACTTTACAATTAAGGATCTAATAATTAAAAACCTTAAGAAGAAGAAGAACAAAAAGATAGTGTCCCTGCTTAAGAAGAACAACAAAAAGATAATGTCCCTGCTTAAGAAGAAGATGAAATTATTTCTAATTTATCATGTTTTTAAACACACTCATCATCAAACCAATCAGTAAATGGGTCAGGTGATGAAGCTGATAATAAAGATAGCCCAGTAATTATAATATTTTAAATTATAAAAACACAAAAAAAAGAATGATTAAAATAACATCGAAAAAGGAGTGGCCTTAAAATAACATTTTTAAAAAACTATTTGAAAAAGGAAAAAAAAAACAATGAGTAATAAGAACAAAAAAATATTAATGATTCTGTTAATTCTGATTCTCTTGACCGATCATAGACTACTCAATCAGATAATGAATAATCAAATCATGAGCAATTCGATAACTAAAATAACTATGCCGTAATACAAATATTCTAAAATCATTATTAAAGAAATCACATATTATTAATAAGAATGAGTCAATAGAAGATAAAGCAGAGAAATCACATGTTATTAATAAGAAGTAAATACAAGAAATAGCAGAAATACAAGAGAAATAAGAGGAAGAAGTGAATGAGGAAGAAGTAAAAATATATTAATTAAATAATTAAAAAGTTTGTATTTTAAATTAAAAAAACAAAAAAAAAAGAATGATTAAAACAAAGAACTAATAACATAAAAAAAAGGGGGGCCTGAAATTAATATTTTTAAAAAACTATTTGAAAAAGGAAAAAAAAAACAAAGAATAAGGATAATAACCTATACAACAAGATGAGTAAAATAATCCTTAAGCTTCATCAGATAATCCAGAAAACTAATCCTAAATGAACATAGAGGAAAATAATTAGGCTTCCAACAAAATAGACCCCTCAATTGCAATGATGATTTTCAAACAAATGATAAAAGAGAATGAAGAAATGAGAAAAGAGAATGAAAAATTGAAAGAAGAGAAACAAAAAGTGGAACAAGAGAAACAAAAAGTGGAACAAGAGAAACAAAAAGTGGAACAAGAGAAACAAAAAGTGGAACAAGAGAAACAAAAAGTGGAACAAGAGAATCAAAAATTGAAACAAGAGAAACGAAAAGTGGAACAAGAGAATGAGTTGCTAAGATCCAAATTAGGTGAATCAAACAACAAAGAGGATCCAAACCAACATCAAGAAAGTGATAAATCAATTTGAAAAATAATTTATGTCATTAATATTAATAAAATAAATATTTGTTCAAAAATTTTCTTCAATTTATATTAATGTGCTATTGGTTGACTTGAAATTTTCTAATTACTATTTTTAAATAAACTATTGTTAAATTTTAAATTTTCTTATCTATTTATTACTTTTTGTTTTAATAATTTTCAATTGAATTTTAAAAAAGTGTGCTTTATAGGAAAATTTAGCACCCTCAGAACAAAAGGTACCTTTAAAAAATTAAGGGATTTTACTTCATATAGATTACAAATTTTTTGATCAAAAAAAGTATTAATTATTAACATCAAAATCTATTGAAAGGCTTAGACTTTTATTAGTTTATATTTTTATAAATACATTTTAAGTTTTAAATAAAGTAATTGAAGGAAGATACTAATTTAATTGCAAGAATCTTTAAAAAGTTTGATAGTACTAAGAGATATTTTTTAATAAGTTAAAATATAAAAAAGAAACACTGAATCAAACATTTGAAAAAATTCTTCACTTCTATTGAATAATAATAAATTTTAACTTCTAGAAAATATGATTGAAATAAGAATCTTAATAATCCTTATACAATAATACTTATTTAAATAAATAGGGTTTTTTGGGGGTAAAATATTTTACTAAATAATTTATTTAATAATTAATTTAAGATTAAAACATTTAAAGAATTTTATTATTGAATTTTGTATGGAAATTGTTTATTTTGTTTTGAGGGAGTTTTTAATATGTAAATATCTCAAATTTTTAAATGCCTTTGTTGATAATTTCAATTATTTTATGAGCTAATAGATATAAAATGTATCTCAATTATTAGCAATTTTATCAAATTTTATATGTAAAAATAGCTTATATAAATAAATGGATGAGTAGGCAATCTAATATCAAAAACCAACCTAAATTAGTCAGGAAGTTAATTAATTAATGAGTCAGTTGCTCATAAATTAATGTCTTATTTATTTATTCCATAATGCATAATTTAAAATTAAACACTATTTGGAAGCATGGCTGAAAATCAAAGTTTAGAGATTTTATTTTTTTAAGAAAAATGAATAACTTTACCTGAAATTAATATGAATATTTAAGTCAGAATTTAAATTTGAGCTTATTAACTTTAAATAAATAAAAATTAAAATACATTTATATCTCAAAATAAATTGAAGTACATCAGCTAGATTTGTAAAATGTTTTATATTTTATATCAACATTTTTATTTTTTTTAACTTGTTAATGAAGTTGAATATGAAATAATTAATTAATAAATAATATGAAAAATTAGATTAAAATTTTAGAGAATTTTGCAAAATTTAAAAACAATCTGAATGAATCTGATTGATTTATTTTCTAAATTAAAAATTTAGATAATAGTAAATAAAGCTTTTTGTATGAGTTCTGTTAAAAAAAACTTTCACTAAAAACAAAATCAAGGAATATCCAAAATTTCAGTGTATATTCTTGAAAAAGGTAGTACCCTAGGGTACTATACATACATATATATATATAAAGCTTTTTAATTTGCCAAGTAAGATTTATTAAAAATTTTATATTTAAATAATTTAAATAAGAAATTTTAATTTAAAATGTTAATTTTTTGTATTTTAGAGAATTTATTTGAATTGACTTCTGATGCTTGCTCATTTTTAAATGGTCTTGAAAACTACAAAAAATTAGAGGAGCTACATTTGAATTTGCAGTAAATTTTTGAAAGATTTGCTAAATATTTCATTAAATAATGTCATCACAATTAATTTTAAAATTTTTGAATTGGTTTATTATTAAGAAATAAAGTCTAATGAGATGAAATTAATAATTATTATTATTAGTCATCATAAAAAATAATAGAAAAAAATTTGAAATTAGGGATTAGATATTTTGGATTGACAGATTATTAAACAAAAATAAAAAAACAAGTTTTTCAGTTTTAAATGTAAAAATTAGAATTTTGAAGAAATATTTAATTGATTGAAAAACAAATAAATATGGTAGAAAATAGAAACACTTCCGAAATTTTAAAATAATTTTCATTTGACATGTTTTTTTTTAATTGGTTATCCATCATTGGTAATTACTATCATTTAATTAAAATTGTTTGATCTTTTAAAGAAATTACACAGAAAAAATCTCTTGGAAATATTCATAAAAATGTATTTAGTTTTAGAATGAAGTGACTAATTTCTACTTAAAACAAGTTTTAATATTTTGCTCAGATTTTGTTAATAACTTGATTGATTAATTGAAAAAATATTTAAATTTTTTTTCAAAGATATTAAATACAAAAACATAGAAAGGATTAAATAAATGAATATTAGAGTAGTTAATGCTCATAAGTTTGTTAAAATATTTAAATTATTCTTATTAAGCAGTGGTTTACAAAACATTTTAATTGGATCTCTAATTGTGATTTATCCTCTTCATGTTCTATTTTAAGAGTTCAGCTAATAAAGCCAAGTCAAAATATCAGATTTGAAGAAGATTTATTAATTTGATGAGTTTAATTCTGTCAAATAGAGCTCTGATTTTTATTATTTTCTTAAAAAAAGACTCATACCATAGATTTACTTAAACTTCCCTACTCCGTTTTTACTGTATGCTTATCCCACTATATATTAAGCTGTAAAACCTAATTCAGAATCAGATGAAACGAATAAAATAAGATGCATCCAAGATACTTCAGTTTCAAATAGCGCAATTTGTGATTCTAGTAAAATGAGTTCAAATGAATAATACATAATCTCATAGATATTTTATGCAGATAATACTAATATCACTCAAAACTGTGCTACTTAAGGTTATTTTTCTTATTATGGAGATTGTCCTTATGTAGCTATATTGGGTAGGAATAATTATAGTGATATAATAGATGCTATGTAGAAACATTAATGGATTAATTAAGATACTATATTTATTATGTGTGAATTCAGTATGTATGAAGTAATTTCATAAAGCTACTTTTACATTCAATATATTCTAGAATATGATTCTACTAATTCCTTTTTGCTTTCTAAGTCTATTCAACATAGCATAATAATGCATAATGATTAAGCATTCACAATTACTATGCTAGTATTCTTGTTTATATTAAATATTATTTATAACTTAAAAATGCTACTTGAATTTAACTTAGTTACTAATAAGTGGACACTAATTGGTCATTTAGTTAATATACTTGCTAGTTGGGCATACATTGGCTTTAATCTTGCTATTTAAGTACTCTCAAAAAATATTGTTTCCTTTTAATCATTAAAGAATTTAGATCAACTTCAAAAAATGCAATCTTTATCAGCTCTATTTATTTTCTTAATCTTGCCTTTCAGAATTTTCACTTGGATCACTCAGTTTAGGTATTTTAGATGGATAAAGAAATTCGCAAATATTGTTTTTAAGACTTTCCCTGGTGTTTTTATGGCTCTAGTCACCTTTCTAATAGTTTATCTCTTTGCTGTATAGATGAACTAAGTAAAACTTTATTCAGATTTATCTGAATTATATTATGATATAGCAACTTCATTTCTATCAGCCTTTGACACAAATATTCAAGAAATATCAGAAAAGGGTTATAATCAACTATAAACAATACCCTATTTATATATATTTCCAGCAGTATTTAAAATCATTAGCTTCTTTTTGTTTTTGTATTTTTTATCTCTCTTCATTGATTTATTTAGAAAGTCAATTCAATTAGAGTTCAGAGAAAAATCTAAATTTGAGCAAGAATTCAGTGACTTATTGCAAGAGTTGGACACCAAAGTAATAATTTGAAAATATTTTAGCTTGAACTAATCAAGAATATATATTTAATTATTAATTTTTTTGTTTAAAAAAGGTGGAATCAACAAAATAAGTAATAAAAGAATACATAGAAAAAGAGAACTAGAATAAAGAAAATGATTTAAATTAAAAAATATTGCTTTATTTTCATCTTAAGACTCCTTCTGAAGTGGAAGAAAAAAGATTTGACATGTTTAAAGAGGAATCTAGTGAATAAGAATAAGAAATATAAGAACGCATTTATAATGTATGTGCTGAAAATTAAGTAGTTATAAGAAAATTTGATGATTTTGAGCAAATGGTGTAATTCATTGTTTGCTTAACTAACATCAAAAGCTAATATTTCTCTTTAAAAAGTGGAGAAAAATTAAGAATATTTTTTTACATAGAAAACCAAGAATTCTTCAAATGCAGCAGATTAAATCATTTAAATTCATTTTTGGAGTTGCTTAAAAATAAAAAAATGATTTTTCCAATCCTTTATTTTTCTCCAACTTTTTAATTTAGCCATTAGATGCAAGTTGCTTTGAGAAGAGTTTACAGTTTGTCTTTATGCACTGACAATTTAGAAGTCTTACAAAAGTTTTGCAATATGACCCTCAAGTTTAAAAATCTGTAACAGTATTTATACTTTTAAGAAGATTATAATCAAAGAAGAAATAGTGTACTGGCTTCAAATATGAATTCAAATAAAAATACTAAACCAGAATAGATCCTTTCAAAATTACCATCCTAAAGTGCTAGTCCATATTAGTAGTTTAAGCAGTAATAGAGTGCTCAAAGTATACCTAATCAAGACATAGTAATATAAAAACAGACATCTCAAGAAAATAACCCAAACAACTTCTCTGGATCTCCACAAAACAATAATAAAAATCAAGTTAATCCATAAAATTCCATAAAATCATAGCTGTCTTAAAATAGTTCGGAATCAAGGGATTAGTCTTATCTATATTGATTGATTTACTCATTTAAGCAAAAAAATGTTTTTGTTATTAATTAAAATTTAAAATAATAATTCGCTCAAGCATAATAATAGCTTAGTAATAAAAAAGTCATTATTAACTAATAATATTTATTGGAATGATCAATAAAAAGACTCTTTTGATATAAACATAGAATTAAATAGACTAGCAAAATAAATAAATATTAGAATTAGATTTTGTATTATTTGACATAAATATATCTAGATAATAATTTGAATATCCCAAAAGATAATTAATAAATATTTGAATAAATTAAATCTAGAAATTACCAAAAGATTTAAATCATAGAAAATTGTTAAAAATATATCTATTTTTGCTTTTATTGTAACAAGGTAATATAAACAAATTTGTATTTATTTTAAAATTAAAAATTCATTAAAGAACAGTTTAATATTAAAACATATTTTAATTTTATATTTAAATTCTAAAAAAAACTAAAATAGACTTTTGAAAATGCTTATTTAATAAAAAAACATTCATGTTTGCTAAAATAATTGGAATATTCCTTTATTAATTTTAATTTTGAGTTTCATTTAAAAATCAATTTTAAACTAAAAGTTTAAATAATATTCATAATCTAGTTTATTTTTAAGCAAAATCATTAAAAAGAATCATTTTAAAATAGATCTTACGTTAAGAATCTAAATAGTTTATTTTGAAACCAACTTCTTTAAAAAGAAACAAAATGCTAATTTTTAATTTATTTTTGATTTAATCTTATTTGTTTCTTGATGAGTTTGTGTTTGACTTTATTTAAATGCTAGCATTTTTGATAAGGGTCTATACAAAAAAGCTTTTTCTATTAAAAAACTAGTTTAAATAGTTATGAATAATAAATTATTTATTTATATGCTTAAATTTTTATAGACTCATTAACTCTTTTTGGAACATTAGATTTTACGACTTAAATTTTTCTTAAAGAGTATTCATGCTTTAAAGTTATTGAAGAAGTTAAGCTAGACAGAGTCATTATTTATAATATACCTTTTTTCTTTGTTAGAAGAAAAAGTATGTTTATCTAAAATATTAAAAATTTATAATAATATTTAAAATATAATATAATAGAGTGATTATTTACTCATAAAATATATTAATATATTTAACACAGTAGTTTCCTTACATATTTTACTATATTTTTAATTGTAAAATTACACTTTTTGTTCTTTTTTATACTTAAATTTACTAAATCTTATGTTTTTTAGAATATTAGAGGTTTTTGAAAAATTTAACTGTCTAAAATGAGTTTAAATTTTACTCTTCTTAAATATAATAGTATTTTTTTTGGAGAATTGATGAATATTCCTTTAAAAAAACGATTTTACAATCAAATATACTTCATAAGAATTAATGAAGAAATATGTTATTGGGCTAATTAAAAATATAGCTTTTAAAATGGGCAAAGTCTATTTTATGGTAGTTTTAAACTAAATGGCCTTGAGGCGAAGAGTTGCTAATGTTTCCCTGGGCCAGGGAGAGAGAGAGAGATTGGATTTAACTTTATTTTTTGGGGAAAAAATGTTTACAAGACAAATAAATTACGCGGAATTAAGATTTACTTAAGATTCTTATGAACTCTTATTTGTATCTTTTGATTATTAAGAGTAAAAAGGGGGACTTAAAAAATATCATAATTGCAATCAAATTAAAAAAGTAGTTGTTATTTAAATGTTTTTAAGAAATGAATTTGGCAAGTGTTAGAAAAAAATTAAATTTTACAAGTTAAATTTTTTTATTAAATAAATTTAAGAAAATTTTGTTTTTTTTAAGATACATTTTTTCTGCAAAATTTATTAATTTACTCAAAAAAGCCAAATATAGCCTGGACAAGATTTAATTTGATCCCATCATATAGAAGCTCTCATTAACTTTATGAGGAATAAATTCAACCAAATTATTTAAAGAACAAAGAAAGAAGATAAATTTTTTATTCATTTTAGATTTTTCTTACAAATAACAAAACAAATCAGATTGACTTGACCCCCCTTTTTTGACGAGACAATCAATAAAAATTATATAAACGAAAAGCTTGAAATTCGTAATAATTGACCACCTTAAAATTAATAAATTTTTATAACCAATTAGCTTAACTATTATAATTTGTAGTTAAGGTAAGAAAATAGATGACTGTTCTTTCTGTTTCTTTCTTCTTTTATTTTCTGTAGAAATTATATGTTTTCCATTATTTAAATGACTAATAAAAAGGCTTATTTATACTTAAAGTTTCTAGCAACAACTTAGAGGCTATCAAGAATTATTATTTAATTTTTTCAAAACCAAATGCAAGAATTTATTCTTGTGATTTTCTGCTGACAAAATTTGTCTTTGTTGGATATTTTTTGATCGTTTTAGATTATTCCTATTCTATAGAATGCAATTATCAAAACATCTAGCAGCGAATTCAAATATAAAAGCGAAATTAATTTTCAACTGAAGCTTTTTATTTATTAAATTTTATGAGTTTCTTTTCTCAGCAAAAGCAATTTATTAGCTCGTTTTTAGGTATTTGGTGATTATTTGCAATAAAAATAATTTTAAATTGTGAAAAAGTGAAAGTTTTAGTATTAAATTTAAAATTCAATCAATATATTAGTTAAATTTTAGGTGCAAATAGACTTTATATTATTTTAAAGCAACTTATTCAACCACACATAAAAATGACCAAAAAAAAGAATAAATAATGAAATATATAAAGAAAGGAAAGGAGGAAGAGAAAGATAGACTGGATGTGGAGAAACAATAGAAAGAGTTTTAAAAATAGAAAGAGTTTAAAAATAAAGATCAATATATAAATATGCTAACAAACATCAATGAATAAATGAATGAAAATACAAATAGAGGAGTGAAATAATAAATTCATTCATAAATGGGAATGGAATGGTAGCTTGTTTTGTTTAATAGATTGATAGAAACTTAAAAAAATATAAATTTCTTGAGAGGGCAATTCCTTCTTTTTTTCTATTGGATAAACAAATATCTTTTTTTTTGAGATAATCAAAAAAAAAATATATATTTTTGTTTGTTTGCTTTTTTAGATTATTTTTAGATTTGCATTTGTACGTATTTTTAAGTACATTAAAAAATAAATTCTCTGGGAAAAGATATATAAAGTAAATTTAATAAATTATTATCAAAAACTAAAAAACAAAAAGCAAAAAACAAATCTCTAAAATGACTTTCTCTGCTACCGACCTCACCACCCTCGAAAAGCACTTAGCTGCCCACACCTACCTTTCCGGTACTGATAAGCCCGCTAAGGTTGATGCCGATATTGCCAACTAACTCAAGGGTAATCCATTAATTCCTCAATCTTATACTAACTCCCTCTATTCAATTTTATAAAATGACCATTTTAATCTTTCTCTTTCTTTCTCTCCTTTTTTCTTTAATTTTCTAAAGAAAACCAAAAACAAAAAAATGGATTTGAATACTTTATAAACTTCTATCAAAGCTACTCATTATATAATTCACTCCTCATTTATTCATCATTTATTAATTTTATTTTTAAATATATAGAAAAGAAGGTTGTCCTCAACGCTGCTACTCACCCCAACGTCTATGCTTGGTTCAGCTTCATCGGTTTATTCACCCCCGAAGCCCAAAAGACCTGGCCCGAAGTTGCCCCCGTCCACGCTCCTGCTGCCACCCAAGCCGCCAAGAAGGAAGCTCCCAAGGAAACCAAGACCGTAAGAAATAATTCTTTTAATAAAGCAAGAATAAAGAACAGAAATAATTTTATATTCTACTCATAACTCCTAAAGCTTTTTAATTTACTAACTTAAATACATACATACATACATACATACAAATATGCATATGCTTATTGTATGAAGAGTTCTAAAAGAAAATGGAAAATAAACAAACATTTTTTATCATATTAAAGAGTATCAAGTGATAGAATTACAATAGAAATAAATTTATTTACTGTTCTGATTTACTTGCCATACCTACCAGCCTACTTATTATTCATTTATTAAATATTCTTTTCAAATAACAGGAAGATGTCGATCTTTTCGGTTCTGATGAAGAAGATGCTGAAGCTGAAGCTTTGAGAGAAAAGAAGAGACTTGAAGCCGTCGCTGCTAAGGAAGCTAGAGATGGTAAGAAGAAGAAGGCTATTGCCAAGACCATCCTCGTCTTCAACGTCAAGATCTATGAACTTGAATAAGACTTAGACGCTTTGGCCAAGAAGATCTACGACACCATCCAAAAAGACGGTTTGGTCTGGAACAAGGAATACAAGAAGGTCCCTGTTGCCTTTGGTATGAAGATGCTCCAAATCGGTTGTATCATCGAAGATGATAAGATCAACATTGAAGAACACATCTACGAAATCATCCAAAGTTGGGAAGATGAAGTCCAATCCGTCGATACTGAAACCATGCAAAAGCTTTGAAAAAACTAAAGAGTACTTGTTAATAGGAACTTTAATAATAAATTAATAAGCACAAGGAATAAATTGACTTATTGTAGAATAAACTAATTCTGTTGAATTTAAATTATAGAGATGAATTAGCTATTAATAATTTATTTTGTAATATATGTTATTTTTTAATTTTAATTTGAAAAAAAATAATATAATTCTAAAAAAAAACTCAATTTTTTTAAATATTAAGCAAAAAAAATAGAAATCTATTATCTATTTTTCATCGAAATTAATATGTGTTTTCAAATACTCTTTCAAAAAACAAAATTTCCTTAAAAAAACTCAAATAAGCAAGCAAGTTTTGACTTTACAAACTATTAATCTTTGTCTCTTTTTATTTTTTGAAAATTTATTTGATCAGGATAAAACTAATTATTAATAATTTCATTTCTATTTATTATGGTCTTTATTTAATTAAAAAAGACACGATAAATTGAAAGTAAATCAATATTTTGTTTTAAAATCAAAAGCAAAATTATTTTATAGAATTATTCTGAATTTAAATTTAACACAAATGAAGAAAAAACTGATAAGTTTTCAAATTTTTTTTAAAAAAATACTGTTCTTTGATTTAATTTTATGTTTAAATAATTTAATAAGGACTCAAATAACTTGACCGAAATATTTTAAATTAATTTATCAAATTATATGATAAAATTTTAGGTTCAACAATCCTAATTCCACGGAAATCACTTTTAATTTGAAATGATTCTTAAATTTATTTCTTAATAATCAGATAATAAATTTCAAAAAATTAAAAAATTTTTAATTTTAAAAGACAAATTAAGTATCGTCAGAATAAGTATTTTCAGATTAAATTTGAAGGAAATTTACATAAATTTGTAAAAGATCAAAGAATATTGGAGTAAAAATTCATAAATTTGTATTTAATGATCTGAAATTAATATTTTTTTCATTTAATACTGTTATTTTAATTTTATTAAATTGCTTTTTTTTTTGTGAGAAAATTTTTTGTTTATTAACTGGAATGATTTTATTTTTTGTTAGAATTTCAGAAGAAGGATAAAATAATAGAAAGAAATGTTAATAATAGTTTATAAAATTTTTAATTACTGATTAAATTATCAAATAAAAATAAATAGATTTAATTTAAAATAATATCATGATAAATCGTTTTGTTTTGGATGATGAAGATGATTTGAATATTATTATTTTTAATTACCCTAAATTAAAATTTCACTTGACTATTGTTTGAAATTAATTTTTTAATTTTAGATAGTAAGCTTTAAAAATTGATTGATATTTTTTATAAAAATTTAGAATAGCAAACTGCTACTTACATTACAAACAAACTAATTCTAAATTTTAAGCTAAACAAGTCTTATTTTTAAATGAAAACATCAAATGTAGATAAAGCTTTTTCAAAAATGCCTAAGTTAATTAGTGTTCCTTAAATGCCATAAGTAAATAATTTCATGGCATACAATTAATATCCTCCATAAATGTAAATGAATTACCAACAACAATATTATTAAATGCCTCCTGATGCTTAGTATATGGGTTCTATGGGGTAACCAATGCAATATAATTAGCAAGCTTAATTTACAGGGGGATATCTTCCTTAAGTTTTTAATTAAAGTCTACCATAAAATTAAGAAAACACTCAAAAATAGCAAGCATTTTAAAATTTAGCCTTGGAATATACAAAGCATTATGTTGAATATTGGAATAATTATTATGAATAACTCAATAATCCAGCATAACCTGAATAAGAAGACTCAAATGTGAAACATCAAAGCACGAGCTCTATAAATGATAGATATTATTCAGATAAAAAGCAAGGTTTGACCACTGAAAATAGTGGCAGATAAAAAGGTATTTAATTTAAATAAAATTTAAGAAATAAAGTGTTTTTCAATTTAAAAAAGATTCTAACTTATTGAAATCTTCAAAGTTTGCTTAAGAGAACAAGTCTTTAGCAGACTAAAAAGAAAAAATAAACTAAAATAAATAATCTATAGATGAGGATAATAAAGAAGCTTAGAGTTAATTTTCAGAAGATTCAGATCTGCTAAGAGAAGAATACAGAAAAAAAATAGTTGTAGAAGAGGAAGATCTTATTCCTGTCAACTAAAATTTCTTATTAGATCAATCTATGTAATTTTTAAACTTAATTCATAAGTTAATTTTTGAATGTGTACTCTTAAAAAATAAAGAGATGAAGATGATTTTGAGTAGTTTATACCTGAATGTAAAGTTGATCCAAATCTTAAGCTTATCGAAGAGTTAGAACATTACGAATAACTTGAAAGAGAAAAGGAGTTATAAATTTAAAGAGAAAGGGAAGAAAAAGAAAGAGAAGAAGAATTAAAAAGATAAAAAGAGCTCAAAGAACAGATCGAGCATGATTAATTTTATGCTGATAACCCAGAGATATATTTAGAGCATAGAAAACAGCAAAAGAAAGTAATATGTTTAATAATATATTTTTCTTTTTTATCTCTTTAAAGATTATTTTTTCATGTATATTTTTTTGTTATCAACTTGCTGTTTTTATGATAATTTTTAGGTTATTTTTGAGACCTTGAAATTAGAAATGGATAAACTTATTGAGAAAACATAAAAAATAGAGGAGGATTTATTTGAAGCTAATTAGGATATTACTTAGGCTAAGAAATAATTAGAGTCTAATAATATTAAAAGAAAGAAAACAGAATTTTATCTTAGGGCAAAGCAGTTGCAATATGATATTGATAATATTATAGAGTAGATAATATTTTATTTTTAGTTAAAATTAATTATTTCTTAAAAATAAAAAGTAATAAGCAAGAAGAGAAATTAGCAGAAACAAACTTTAATTTATTAAAAGGGCTTCATGAAACCATTTTAGATGATTAACTAGAAAGAATGTATGAAACTAATTAGAAGCTATTCTTGGAAGTCAGTTAAGTTTTAACAGATATTATTGGTGTCAAAAACAAATCAGGCTCATTTAACTAATTTAATTATTATGAATCCTTAAAACAAAAAGCTTAAAAAGAAGTAAAGTAAGAAAAAGATGAAATGGAAAAAAAAAGAAAGCTATATGATAAGTTATTACCTCCATAAAAATCTATCAAAAGAAATGTTTTGGAATTATCTAATCAAAAAAGGTCTAATTCTAAAAATTAATCCTAAGAAAAGAAAAATTAACCTCTCCATAAAAAAGCTTGGGGACAGCATTGATACTATATAGTTAAAAAAAGAGAAAATGGATGATGATTGTGAATTTGTAAATAGTCTCTAAAGCACACTTCATAAATAAATAATTAAAAATAATACTTTAATTAAATATTAATTAATTATATTATTATAATAATACTTTCTTTTTAATAGAAAATCCAACAAATTATATTTTACCTTATATTATTTATTCTTATTATAATTCAAAATAATTTTACTAAATCATTAAAATAAATAGGGGTGGGATATTATGGAAGAAAATCAATAATTTTTTCAACTTAATTTTTAAAGATTTAGAGGCTTAAAAAAATTCTATCTCATATTAATTGTTGTTACATAATCATTTATTTTTTAACTTAATTTATAAAAAAACTAAATTAATTTGAAAAATTCTCTATGAGTTATTTCTCTAGACAAAAAAAGCATTCTGATATGGTAGACTAACTCCAAAAAAATTCACTAAAAGCATTAAATAAGTTTATCCAGTTTTTATCTTTTAAAAACTATTTCGAACTCTGCTTTTACTTTTAATTAAGATAAATATTTTATTTAATATGTAAATATTGGTGGAGTAATAAATGCTTTATTTAAATCTTTAATTTTTATAATTTAACAAATAATCTGAACTTTAAGAATTTTTTACTGGCTTCAAAATAAATAATTAAAAAAGATATAAAAATTTAGAAAAATCTAAATATCTTTCTAAAAGTAATTATTTAGATAAATATAATCTTAATTCATGAAAATGTCTGCCTTTAGGCAAAGCTTGTTCAGGTATAAGAGGTAACTGAAGGCAATGCAATATTATAGGATAGTCAATTTAAAATAAAATTTTTAGTTTATATCTTACCAATTATACAAAGATTTTAACAATTTTTCAATTTTTATCATAATTTTAAATGTAAAAATTGATTACAAGCCTAACACCAGAAATCTTTAATCGTTATGATTTTACAAAAAAACGAAAAAATTAAAAGAATTTTTTGTAAAATTTTTCTAATTTAAATATGTTATTAAAAAATTTAAAATAATTTTTTGTAAAATTTTTCTATTTTAAATATGTTATTAAAAAATCTAAATATTTTGGTCAGGTCAGTGTAATCTTAAGTCTCTTGAACAATTTTTTAATTTTTATTACAGAAACAAGTGTATCTATCGATCTATCTGTTTATTTTTTCTTTTAATTAAATTTGAATTTACAAAATGTATTTTTGGAATTGTAACATAGATTAAGAAAATGATTGATCATTTTCAAAAAATTTACCTTAAAAAAATATTTAAGGTAAGTTTTTTTTATTGAGCTAGAAGTATTTAAATTCAATTTTAAGAGTGAAATAATTGATTAGCTTAACAAAGATTTATAAAAATTATGTCATTAAAGGTGGTAGAAAAAAACAAAATATTTCTGATGGATTCATAATTTTTCTGCTGGAAATTCATGTAATAAAATTACTACAAATCTTCATGGTATTGTTAATCTAAACTGTTAGGAAAAAGATAACTGGGACAAAATTAAATTATTTGATAACTGTTAAAATCTAGCATTTAATTTTAATGTTAATCTTTTTTACAAAGAGCCAAATTTGTTTAATTTCTGGAAAATAACTCACTCACCACATTTAAAAAATGTTAAATAAAATTGCAAGTCTTTTGATAAAAATGACGTAATTTTTATATTCTAAACAAAAAATACGAACAAAGCAGCTAAATAATAAAAAATTATATATGGCGTTGTACAATTTTATACTTGAGACTAGGATTATTTTTTGTTACAAAAAATAGTAAAATACAGATGAATTGAACGAACAATAAGATATCGAATTAATTATTGAGTATGTATGTCTATTTTTCTTTAAATTTTTAAAAATGATTTACTTACTTACTTTATACCAACTTTAATAATTTCATTATTAGTTAATCTTTTTATTTCTTGTTTGATCGATCAAGTACTTTTATCAAAAAGTAAAAAAAATTTAATAAAATTTTTGTAAATAACTTTTTGAAAAAAAGTGTGAAATCCAACATTATTGATTGATATAAAGAGTTAATAAAATAAAAACAAAAAACAAATAAGATAAAAGAATTTAACTAGTAATTATTTATATTTATTTTAAACCTATTTACTTATTTACTCACCAAAAACTAACAAAAAAAATAAATTGCAATCATTTATTTATGTCTATTGATAGAATCATATTTCCTCGTCCAAAACCTCAATATAATGAGTAATCTATAAAAAACAAGGATGATAATTCATCGATCCAATTCATAAATTCTCCATCTGTTAAAGTTGAAAGTAACTACTATTACTATTATTAGATTATAGAAATACCTATCATAATATTTACAACTAGACTCAATCTAAACAAACCAATTATTGAAACTAGATAGCTTGGTCTTATGAAAAATATATTAGAATTATCTTATTAAAGATTGAATTTATATAAATTTAATTGAAATAAGTGATACACTCTTATTTTAAATGGATCAAGCATATTTTTATTTCTAGCAATTATGGATTTTTAGCATTGTTTATTAATATATTAGTTCTAATTAGTTTGCAAAAAAGTTTAATTTTTTATAAAATATTAGATGAAAATCATCAGGTTCCAGTGATGTCTATGGTTTATAAATTATATGAAGAATCTTTTGATATTTATATCTTGTTTTTTCATGGTAATGCTGAAGATTTAGGAGGATGTTTGTAGTTTTTGAAGCTTTTGAGAGAGAGTTTAAGAGCAAACATCATTGCTGTTGAATATCCAAGTTACGGTATCTATGATAAGAAAGTATCTTCAGAATAAATTAAGTAAGATGCTTTGAAAACTTATGATAGTCTTATAGAATCTGGCATTGATTAGTCTAAGATATTTGTTTTCGGTCGTTCTATTGGAAGTGGACCTGCTTGTGAAATTGGAGCATAGAGAAGACCAGGAGGAATTATTTTGTTAAGTGCATTTACTTCAATCAAGAAACTGTCAGGTGAGTTGTCTATTAGTTTAGTCAGCTATTTCGTTAAAGAGAGATTCAATAATATAGATAATGTTTAACGTTTTACTTCTCCTTGCTTACTTATTCATGGTCAAGCAGATAGTTTAATAAAGCATTCACATTCTTTATTGCTTCAAGATGCTATGAGACATAATGGAAGATTAGTACTAGCTGTTTATCCAGAGAGGATGACCCACAATCAATTTTAGATTAGAAAAGATATTGTTAGACCAATTGAAATGTTTTTAAAGAAGATCTAATTCTAGTATGTTAAGATTCAAACCAAATAATTGCCATAGATATTTTAAAATTCCATATCAGAAATGTAAATATAACTTAAAAATCAAAAATCAGCAAGTGAAGATTGTCAGAAGTAATAAACTAGCCAATAGCAAATTGAATAGGCTTAAAAAAGGAAGAGATCTGATTCACACAATTTGGCAGATTTAACTAAAAGCCAACCTGCTGTATACAGTGAAAGAAAAACTTATTCATCTGGAAATCAAAGATAAAATGTTATAAATAACCTGACTAAGTTATAAGAAAAGAACAAAAAAAGCAATTAAAAGCAAGTTATCGATAAGAATAATAAAATATAAAATATAGAAATAGAAAAATACGAAGTAACTGAAAAGAAAGAAGAAAGGAGTTATGCTAGTATTTATAGAGTCTAACAAAAATCAAAATAAGCCTAAGATGAAAATGTTATTTAGCCTATTTAGCCTGTAGATATTAATGTTATGTATTCTTTCCAAAAAGAAAATAATCACTTTGCAATTATTAAATTACAAACTCAAGATGATTCATCAAGTAATGATAATAGTCCAGACAAGAACCACAAAACTTTTGATTATAAAGAATAAACTATTAATAATTAAATCTAAAAGCATGAATATGTTGGTGATATAGATGAAGATATCTAAGAACACTAGAGTGATTTTAATTATGATAGTATCGAAAATCAGCCTTAACTTGATTCAGTTTTTAGCTAAAAAAATATCTAATCTTCAGTAGACAAAAATATTCATAATTAAAAAGAGTAACAAAATCATCAAAAAGAAGAAGATTAAGATAAAGAATTACCTGAACGCGAAAAGGAAATATTTGAAAATTATCCCAACAATTTAGACTATGAAAACTAGCTTACTGCTATCAACCATGCTTAAGATGTCTAAGCAAACCACAAAAATGAAATATTTGATAGGCCTAATATGGAATATAATTATGACTATAACAATATAATAGAGCAAAATGGCCATTTTTAGAATTATAACAATTCCCTATTTTAAAAAATAGATGATTTGGAAATATGTAATTGAAAACAAACAAAAAAACAAGCAATTACCAAACAAAATTTTGTAAAAAAATTCAATAAATAATTAAACAAACAAAAAAGAAATTGCATTATTAAAAAAATTAAAGCTAAATATACTTACTAATTCTTATATTAAATTTACCAACAAACCAACTTTAACAATTTTATATAAAAAAAACAACTTTAAACTAACTATATGATATCAAAATCTTCTTATCCCAATCTAATAATCTAAGCATAAAAAAATAAAAATACCAATTAATCAATAGTATTAATAGATAGATTATCAGATATTAAAAATCTATCAAATAATTATTTATGTCTTCCTTTGTTAATTCTATTGAAAAATTTATTATATTTTTTCTATACCAAACTCTCATGATTGATTTTTTAATCATTCTTTAAATCTTATTTTATTTTATCTATTTTAGTTACTAAATTTACCTTTTTCTACTCTAAGCTTCAAAAAGAAATCAAAACATAATATCTTCTATTACAGTAAAGTCTAAATTTAAAATGAAACTAACTATTAAATTATAAATAAAATTAAATCGTAATCTAAAAAGAAAATAAAAAGAAAAGAAATATGAAATTTTAAATAATATTAAATCAATGATTTTAAAATCATTTTCAATTAACTGTTATAGTTTTTGGTTGAGTATCAAAGTATAAAATTGTTTGTATGATAATGCAAGAATACAAATCATTGGTCATTTTAAATTATATTAATGAATTTAACATAATTACTTTAAGATTTGAAGATAAATTAAAGATTACTTAAAATATTTGAACAAAAAATTATGAACCTGTAAACTGTAATTTCAGAATTCGTTTCTTAATCTCTTTTACTTAGAAATGAATAGCAGCTCATAATATAGTAGATAATTTTAAATATTGGGAATTCAAAATTAATATTTTTGTAATATTATGATATTAATTAATTAGTATGTTAACATATTATAGAAGTTTTTTAGAAGAGTATTTGATTGAATAGCAAATAAACATAAAATTAGAACTAATATTTATAAATTCTATCTAGTAGTGTCTATTCATAATAATTTACCAATATTTGTGATATTTTCTTTAAAAAATATATTTTGATTTTTTTAAAATCAAATATTTGAATTTATTGTTTTAGAATAAATTAACAAAAGCCTAAAACTTAAAGTTATCATTAAAAATTTTAAGGGTTATTTATGTAAAAGAAAAGTGAGAGAATAAGAAAATATTTTCAGACTAATTCTTTTATTTCTCATGACTTCTTATTATTTATCAATTAAAATTGACAGGCAGGCTCTTGTGATTAGTTTATGTTATGAATTTCAAAAAGGACGATTTAATTTTTGTAATAATTTTAGATTCTAATTAAAGTATTTAATTTAAACCAACTTAAAAAATAAAAATTTTTTAATTTTAAAATTAAACGAAAAAGAAATAAATAAATTAAAATTTGTTTAAGGAAATAGCATGATAATTAATATAATAAAATAAGGAAAAACAGGTTACATATAGTATTTCAATTATTTTCCTCGTTAAGCAACTTTCTGTAGATATTTTGATAGTAATTATCTAGATTTCTGAATGATTGAAAGAATAAATTTAGATTATTTCTTTTATTAGATTTTTTTTAGAAGCAAAGTTAGTGAGAAAATTACTAATTTTTAATTTCTTTTATAATGAATACAAAAAATATGAATTGTTTTCCTTGAATTAGTGTAATTTAAAAAATATTTGTCAGAATAAAATGATGTGGATGATTTAGACATTTTTTAGCTCTTTCTCTTTGCTTTTTTTAATTTTATACAAAATTTTTCAAATAGATGTTTGTGATAATGGAAGTCAGTAATTAACATTTAATTATGAAAATCATATTTTGCTTATTATCAAATTTAAACAAACCTAAATTATTTTTAATTAAGTATGTATGTATGTATATCTGCTTTTGATTATCAATTAATGATATTTCTTTCACAGTGTAATAAAAATTAATTTATATTTTTCAGTATTTAATTTTTAAATTTATCAAATTATTGGATTTGGAGTGCAATATGCATTATTTTGAGGTAAAAAAAAATATGGAAGTGGAGTAAAGAATGTAAATAAGTTGCTTTTTAACCAAATCTGATAAAATAGTGAGTTTGATAGTTGTCTTAAAAGTTTTAACTAAAATTTATCTGGTTCTGAAAAGAACAATAAAAGAAGAAAAAAGATATAAGAAAAGGGATAAATATATAAATTCATAAAAAAAGTAGTTTAAAGATTGTTTGCTGATTGCTTTTGTTTTTTGTTTTATTACTTGGAGTTAACAAGCTTTATTGCAGTATTAAGAAATAATTATTAAAGAGATGAATGAAGGTAGAAGTGAAGAATATTTATTTGAGGAAAGTTACTTAAATGTATAAGAAAGAGGTGGTTGGTCGATTGATTGATTGATTGTAAGGTATGATAAAGTAAAATACAATCAAAAATTTGTTAAGCTAATCATTTATTCAGTCATTTACAAAAAGTTTAAATTATATTCACTCATAAATACAAACAAAAGAGAGAGAGAGTGAAGTAAATGTGTTTCGATTAATATTATAAGTTTTTACATGATTGTGTTTAAGAGTTAATGCAGTGTGCATATTATTTTTGGAAATCAAAGTGATTTTACTTAATAAGTATGTAATATTTCTCAATTATTTTGACAAGTAAATGGTAAAATCAATGAAAAAAAGGAGCAAATTCAAAGGCATACTTAAAAAAAAAGAAGAAGCATTTATACATTCATTTATACATAATAAATCAATCAATTAAATAAATAAATAAATACAAAAACAAATAATTAATTCTTTACGCTGAAAAATTTTTTATTAAACGATTGGAAAAGATTTTTTTTAAAAGGAATCTTAAAAGAAAAAAAAATTAGGGAAACAAAAAAACCTAAAAAAAATAAAGTGCTAATTAATTCACTCACAAATAAAGACAAAGAAAGAATAAATATCATTCTTACAATTTTTTTTGATTTGCAAGTCATAGTTGATTGAGTGAACGAACGAACACATTAATAACAAAAACAAACAAACAGATAGATAGATAAACAAACAAATAAACGAAGCAATCTGAGAAGTAAATTAAGTATAAAAGGGATTAGTACACTAGAAGAAGAGAACATTTTATTAGATATTTGTCCTATACAAAAAAATAAATATTAGGTTGATTGGTTTTATGCTCAATCGATAAAGATTTCTTTAAAAGCTTGGTTTCTAAGCTCCAGAAGCTGTTTAAAAATAGATAGATGAATAGCAAAGACAGCAAAATGAATAGATAAAAAAGTAAATAGAGTCCTAAAAGCAGTCATTGATAGAAGAATCAAATAAAAGTGCCACAGCTTCCAGAATTGAAGAGTAAAAGGACCAGCCAAAAACTGCATCATCTACATAAGGTGAATCCTTTTCATCTCAAAGAGGCAAGTAAGATTCAGAAATGTTTGCTCCTTATATAAAAAAGCCACTACCTTTTGATGAAGAGATTTCTAAGTATTTTGACCATCCAGTAATCATGCATGAAGAGAAAGAAGAAAGCACTGCTGATGATGACGACGATGACCGCGTTAATGATTTATAAAACGATCACCCATAAGTTTCACACACTATCAGTATGAAAAAACCTCGCTTATAACTCTCTCAAAGTTTCCTTAACAGGGACGGAGACTTCCTTATAAATTATTATATAAAAGAAGATAATCAAAAGATTAGAAACAAGTATATTAATAAGCTCATTTCAAATAGAATTTTGCGTTAAGAGCCTTCCAAAAAGCATCAAACCAGTAATATTAAAGCTTTCATTTCACTCAAATATTTACTTACATTCACTCATTCACTTTTTTTGAACAGAGATTTTCTGTAATTCTTCTAAAGCATAATAAAGAAAGAAAGCACTCCTCTTACTACAAATTTATTGATAGATAGATGGTTTATAGGAGTCTTTAATAATAAGCTAACAAATATTCAAGCATTTTAAATAGTTAAATCAGCTACTGACTGATTCATTTTATGTCATATGCAAGTGAAGAATAACTCAAAATCTTAGTTTTCTTTTCTTTGCTTTTTTTAAAAAAAGTGTTAGCTAATCTAATTAATATATTTTACTTCTTAATAATAAAGTGATTATTTTTGATTGGGATGATACTCTCTTCTGTACCAGCCAGTTGCATGCTTAGCGCTTTGAGAATATTACTACAGATTAACAAAAGTAACTTATGAACTTAGATAAATCAGCCGTAATATTTTGAAACATATTTATAATTAATCGCTTACTTCAAAGTAAGTAAGAAAGTATGTATGAAATTAGAACTCTTCTGCTTTATAATACCAGCACATAAAAATTAAGTTGAATCATGACTATTCAGTTTAAAGAAAATTTATTCAATTACTATTATTCAAAATCTAATTCTAATTTTTAGCTTGGTAGATAACTCAAAAGAAGATATTTATTTTTACACTTTAAGATTATATAAATGCTCGTTTATTCTTGCAACTAATCATGTATTTTTAATATAAAAAGAGTATGGTTTTAAAGGAAGCTTGTCATTATGGAGAAACATATATTATTACAAATGCTGCTCAAGGTTGGGTTGAGTACAGCAGCAAGAATTTTTTACCCACAGTATATAAATATTTAGATGAGTACAAAATAAAGGTTATCTCTGCTCGTTCTTTATATGAAAGTTAATATCCAAACTAATGTCATCAATGGAAAGTTGAAGCTTTCAGGGATATTAAAATCAACTTTGACAAGCAGGTAACATAGAATTCTATATTAAAATATTTTAGTTTGTCTGAATCAACATAGAAAAGTTTTAAATAATAAATATGCAAAATATCTTTGAAAAATATAGTTTTAGTTAGATAAAAATATTAACTTAATAAATATCAATGAAATAATGAAATGTAACAAATTTTCTATGATTCCAACTTACATTTTTGAGAGTATTTTTTCATATTTTAATGGGATAATTGAGGATAGTTAACTTGCATTTTGTTAAATAAATGTGGATTCAATTGATAGATACCCTCTAAAGCAAATAAATAATAAAAAGAATTTAAGAATTTTGAAAATAAAACTGTAAACCAATTACAATTAAATATTATTAGTGGGAAAAATTTGGATTTCCCCCTAGTAAATCAAGAAAATCACATGCACAGTCCCTTATTATTTAAATGATTTTTGATCAAAAATAATTTTTGGACTTTTGAGATAAGAGAAAATAGGTTTGATTGATTGAATGTGAAAATTGATAAAAAACAAAAAAAAAGGTAGCGATTCGAAATGTAAATTTCTATCAAATAGTTGATTTACATAAAAAAGTAGGGAAATTAATAAATAATAATTGCATGAAGATTGATTGATCGAAAAAAGATTGTTTTAATTTCCTTGATTCACTTTATTTAAATAAGATAAATTAACAAATTCATTGATCAATTGATAGAACAATCAATGAAAATTTATTATATTCTGCTACAATTTTTAATAAAAGAATTTATATCAATATCTTTGTCATAATTTACATCATCAGCCTTCTCTGTCCTTCAAATCAAAATAATCGCTTCCTTTACTTCCTAAATGCATCCACTAACTTACTTTCACCAAATAGCTTTAGCCTACCAAACATTCTTTCAATATTCGATACTCTTTTATAATTACTATCAAGTCAAAAATATCTCATCATTCTTACAATAAGTTAAATAGTAAATTCTCCATGTAAAAATAATATGCAACAAATCAAACAAACAAATATTAATTAATTTAACTTGAGAAAATACTTAATGGCAATCATTGCAAGCAAGAATACAAATAATTTAATCTGAGAATAAACTAAGTTTTCAAGAAAAAAGAAATAGAAAACTCAAGATATTGATCACAGATTAATAGTTTTAAATTAACTGATTTATGTTTAATTTATCTAGATAAAAATAGTGAAAAAAAAAAAAATTATAAAAGACTGATATAAATTGAAAAGAAAATAATATGTAACCTATCAAAGCGAATTAGTAAAAGAATTAATATCAAACGCTTGTTTTTAATTCTTTTATATCCGAATTTTCAAACACCAAAAATTGTCTTACAAGCAAACAAAAAAGCTATCAAAAAATTGAATCTGTCTAATTAATTTAGATTTTTGCTATGTTTTTATTTTTTAACTCAATAGAAATAAATGTTGATTAAATACTTTTGTCTTTTCTTTATTTTATTTTTAACTTTTTTAATTTATACTTTATTAGATCATTACTAATTTGATTTGCCTTGGTGATTCTCACATAGAAATAGAAGCAGCTCACATGCTAGCCAAGGAGTTTGATCAAAGCTTTATAAAAACAGTTAAATTCAAAGAATAGCCTAGAATCGAAGAGCTCATCAAGTAGCAAGATTTGGTTAGAGATAAACTTGAGCAAATTTATACAAATTTCAAAAATCTTACAATCCGTTTAGAAAAGTAATTAATTTTCTTCTGATTTAAGATATTCTTTTTTAATTAAAATAACTCATTTTACATTTTAATCTAAATAGAAAGCAAAATCCTAAAGAACTCGCGAAAAAATGAAACAGACTACTTTGAAAAAAAACATAAAGATAAAGAGGGTCTATACCTCACTTACTTTTTCCTGTTATCTACCAATAGGTCCTTTGATTATATTAATTAAAGCTATTTAAAACAAACAAACAAACAAAGAAAAAACAAAAGATAAAAGCTCTCTCAATAAATAGAAAAATTTAATCATAAAGAAAGAATGAAATAAATCTTATTTAAAGTATCACTGCTTAACTATTCTAAATTATCTTAGGCTAATTAAGAGGATGAATAAAAAATATTTATAAGATCTAATTAAAATATCATATCACTTTAAAATGCATGTAAGATGAAAAGGAGTCCCCACCTTTCAACCCACCTCTCAAACAAGTAATAAAATTGAACAAAATTAGCTTAAGATTCTCTGAGAATTAGATTACATCATTAGCTCTTTGAATAAATTCCAAATTATACTTAATGAGAGTCGCTTACCTATCTTTAATTAATAATATATTAACAAATTAATAAATAAATCAATAATTCCTTTTGAAAGGCTTTCAAGCTGGATTAATAACTAAAAGAATACTAAAATAAATAAATAAATAACATCACAAATAAAACAATAATAATAAAATTAAAAAATTGTGTAATTAACAGTAGTAATAACAAAAATCCCATTTCAAATAAATAGTAATTTCATCAACTTAATTGATTGCTAATTTCATACGATCTAAAGAGCAAAAAAAACATATTAAATAATTTAACAAACATACCAAAAAAATATCAAAGACCAACCTAAATTAAAATAAAAATAAAGTTAAGTAAGATATCAATAGTCCTCATATGAAAGGAAAAGTTGATGGGTTGTTTAATTTTTGGCTAAAAAATAATTTCTCTTAGAGTTTTCTCTGGTTTATTATTGCATGAATTTAACCATTTAATTACCAAGTTTGGTTGGGCAATTTATGAATAATTAATTTTGAAAAATGCAAGAAAATTCAATATTAGGATATAAAAAATATTATCAATAATTATATTAATTCATAACAAGAAGAATTTAGTAACCGATGAATTTTAGAAGTTAATTAAGTTATTTGAAGATTTCGTCATTTTTATAGAAACTATAATTTTTATGCTCAAATTAATATAATAGCAGCACTTTATATATTTATTATCTCAAAACCTATTAAAATTTTTATACCATTATTATTTTCCATAATTTATTTATACATCTCTACATACCTACCTACCTCTCTATTTATGTTTATCTCAAATCTTCCCATTACTATTCATTCATTCATACTCATCATTTTATTTCTTTTTTCTTTTCCTACTTTCTTTTCTTATTTATTTTTATCTTTATCTACAAAATAAAAGTAGATTTACTATAAAATTAAATGATTCTAATCACTAAACAAGTAGTCTTATCAATATTCCATTTCATATGCTTATATTTGCAAAAATTTTGATTATATTTTTTTTAATTGTATTACAAAAGCAAGTTTAAATCATTAAATGGTACAATTTGATATAAATAAAAATAATATTCACAAACAGTGAAAGTTTGTTTTGACTAATAATATATAAAGAATTTAAATTTATGATGCAATCTATAAATTCATTCATTATTTCATAAATTTATCTAATTTTTAAGTTAAAATAGCCAAATACAATTTTAATATTGTAAATGAAAAAAATATTAGTATATGAGTATCAAAATTCTACATTTTTTAAATAAAAAAATACTTAAAAAAGTTGAAAAAAAATAAAATTGTAATTATTTACCATTTTATTTGTTTTAAACTATTAATATTTTTGATTTTTTGATGAACATCATTTTTAGAAAAATTTAATTTTGCAAAAGCTTGAAAGTTATTATTTAAATGAAATTAAGAATATTTTTAATCATTTTTAAATATATATTAAACTTTTTTGTAATATGCAAGTTATTTTTTATGATTTAAATTAATTTACTATTCTATAATAAGAAAAATTTAATCCATAATAATTAATTTCTACTAGTAATAAACAGTGGAGTAAATATTGAGGAATAATATTATGTTATTAAATAACCCTGTTATTATGTTCTACTTTAACTAATACCCTAGGTTAGTCTTTATAATAGAGAATTTGAAATTCCCTATTATTTTACTCCCCTCAGTTTTTAAATATTTTTTTTTTTGCTTCACCATTTAGATAGGTGATTATTTCGATAAATTAATTGAAATAAAAATATTAAAAAATTTTAAATTTATTTTGTTTAAAAGTAAAAAAAAAATTTTTTAATTAAGTTGAATAATTATTTGATTTGATAATTTAATAATAAATGGCATTTGTTAATTGATTTTAATTATTTCAGAAAAATTATACATTTATTTGATAAAATAAATTAATAATAACAATAATAATAATTAATTAAAGTAAATTTTAACAAAAATAAATGAATAAAAAAGAAACAGATTTTATCAAATTTAATTTTTTTTTTTTCAATCAAAGTTAGTTTATTAAACCTTATTAGAATATTTTGAAGAAAGGCCCACCCAACTGGAGGCTTTGAATTAATTTTAAAGAAACTATGTATACATACATTCCTTGCAAATTTTTTACTCATAATCACATGTTTAGTAATTCGTGGTATAGTACGATGCAGGTTTTTAGTGACAAAAATTTGAAGAATTACATTAAAGATAATCTGGAGTAGTATCTAGACAACTATTTTTATAGAAATATTTCTTCTGAGAAGATTAATCACATATTTAGCATATTAAAGCATCAGTTAAGCACGAATAACATGAATCAACCTAACATTTCCTAAAAATTTTACTTATATGATCACAGTAAGTGCTTGATAGTTATTCAATTTAGCATTAATCGTTAAATAAATATGTAAAAGTTACCAAATCACTTTTACAGTATTAACATTCTACTAAACATATCAGCTAGCTTGGTTCGACTATTTAAAAATTTCTTACTAAAAATTGTTCATTTTTTAATTTAGACAAATTACTTTAGTTTTTAGAATTAAAATAAATTTAATAATACTTTTGAGTTTTGATCACAAAAAATTACTTTAATCAGCAAAACAATTTAAAGATCTTTGTATTTGATTCTAATAAATTTAAATTTTTATGAAAAATGAATTCAATTTAAAATTTTTCATAATTTTTGAAATATTTCAATCTCACAAAATTAAAATATTTTCTGTAATTATTATTATTATTATTTAATATTAAAATAGTTTCCCTAATTGACAAAAAAACTCACATAAAAAGATTTTTTTTTTCAATGAAATTAATGCTTACTATTTAAATTTAATTATTTTTAAATTCAAACATAGATTTAGCCAACATAAGTATTTCAAAAAAAATTTAATCTCCCAAAAGTAGAAAACTATGATAATAAATACTTTATTTTTTCCCAGTTTTTATTTCTTTTTAAAAAACTTTACTTTTTATTTTGTTTCATAAATAAAAGTTTTTTTATTATTATGTATTGTTAATTTATTTAAAATTCAATCAAACAAAAATGAATACAGATAAAAATCAATATTAATTTATTTTTTAAACAAAAATTAAGATGAAATAATTTATTATCTTTTAAATTTTACATTTTTTTGAGATATTTATCGAATTTGAATATTAAAGGAGATACAAAAGTTTAATAAATAATATAGAAATGATTAAACAATATAGAATTAATTATTATATTTAAAATATTTAGAGTTTATAAATAGTTTATTTATTTATTCAATCAATCAGTTTTTGCAGTAGAGTTGGAATTTATATAGATAGATAGTAGTTATATTGTTAGGTTTTTATTTATCTATTTTTGTTATTATAAGTAGTATTTTTAATATTATTTTTCAGGAAAATTATCATTCAGATAGAAATAAATATGTTTATTATTAGCCAGCTTTTTTTTTTATGTTTTCAGTTTAAGTAATATCAGTTTTATTTTTAATATTTTCTTCATTCTTATTTTTTAAAATCCATTTTTTGATTTTATTATTAAAAGCAAAATCTGAGGTATAATCAAGAGTGGAGAGCATTAAATCAGAAATATCAATAATAAATGCTTAAATAGGTAATTGTTGGGTTTGGTACAGTTAGAGATACTCTCCAAAACATTTGATACTGAGCAAAAGTATTAGAAGCGTACAAGTGAAATAAGGCATTGTGTTAAATAGATATTTATCTATGGTTAGTTTCTTTCATGCAAAGACTTTCTTAAATTATCTCAATATGATTTATACTCTAAAGCATTAACTAATTTTTAAAAATGTAAATTAATGTAAGGAAAATCAATTAATCACTCAATAAATCTTTGGCGTTTAAATAAATATTAAATAGCATTTTTTCACTTAAAATTATGATAGATTGATTGTCTGAATGAAAGGAAAAGTGTAAAAATAAAGAATAAAAAATGCAGGAAAAATAGAAGAAATATAATAATCTATTAAGGAAAAAGTATTACATCAATCATTCTTTGCTTAGGAAGTGTTTACTGGTCTTTAATTTCAATAACACAAGAGGGACTCTTAATAGTATTTATTTAAAATTTAATTAGTAAGATTTATTTTTTTTCAAATTAATTTGAAGTTAATTATTTCATAAAATTTTTTTTGTAAAATTACAAGTTTGGAGGATATCTGAGCGAACTTATTGTTGAAAGAATTTATGAAATCTAGAACAGTGTCAAATGCCTTTTCATTTTTAGAAATAAAATTAATATAAAAATGTAAGAAAATGAAAATTTAATGTTCATGAATAAGATCATGGGTCAAAAATGAAAGGAAATGAAAGATATTTTTCTTGAAAAAATAAAATGAGTAGTATTTAATTGTTTTTGAATAAGTCATGAAGCATATTATTTCTTGATTTTTAGTAAAATTTTTGAGCAGAAAATTAAATAAAAGATCAATAATAATTTTTGAACTGATAGTTTTGTCAAATAAAGGGATTTATTTGATGTTTGATAGTTGGTAATATTATTTGATAGCAGTCCCAACTATTTGTTAACAAAAAATTTAAATTTAAGACTCTCTTTTTTTGAATAATTGGCTCAGTCAGTTTATAAATTAATTAAAATTTTGAAATGCTCCTAATGAATTTTTCTTGATTTTTCTCAAATTAATTGTTACTTTTTAATAATCCTAAGCTTTTTCTTGCTAGATAGGTGCATAGATTGGTACTTCTTGTTGTTGATATCCATTTTAATAGCATTACTGATTTTATGTAATCTAAGCAATCTCATTTTTGTAGTTAGATTGCTGGGCAATCTATTCTAATTCGTAGAAATCATGTATATTTTTCATTTATTATTAGCCTTCAAAGAACTGCGAATATCCTGATGTATAACTATCTCCCCTTTGTTTCTTGCATGTTGTGTGTATATTCATATTGTTCATTTGTTGGTCTAAGTCATTCATTTGTTACTATTATACATCATCCTCTTGTCTTTCAATAACCTTTCCTTTCTTTTGTGAACTTATAGGCGTTAAATTATATTCACCTTCTTCATATTAAATTTTGCGATTTGACTAACTATTTTGGTGGTAAACTTATTTCTTTTAAGCAGACTTGCAAGCTGTCTGTTAATAATCAAGTGAATTTTATAGAAGATCATTCTTTTAGAATGAATCTTCTTCTTCACAACTAAATACTACATTCTTATAGCGGTTGCAAGGTTCCTACTTAGGAGAGAATTCAAGTAACATCATTCTTTTTGAATTTGAAGTCAATTACTCGTTTTTCTAAAATTTTAAAAGACAGTAAATTTTGCTAAGAATAATAAGTAAAATAATTTATATAAAATTTTATATTTATCTTACTGGTGAGTCGAAATCGTTTGTGGCCACTGAAGAATTAGGGTTGAATTAGCCATTTTTAATACTAAGAGGCTCTTGTTGTTGATAGCGATTTCTTTAAGGAGTTTGCATTTAGGCTTGGTCACTTAAAAATTCCATAAAAAAAAATTTGAGTCACTGAGTATGTATGTATGTATATATGTATGTTGGTATTATGTTTATGTATGTGCTAAGTAAAATAAGAGTTATTATATTTTATGTAAAAGATAGATACGACAATAAATCTTTTTTTTTGATATTTATTTGAATGAAATCTGGGAGCACTTTCTTTTATTTCTAATTTCAATACACAAAGTAAGTAAGTAAATTGATTTATATACTCAAATAAGAGGAAGCTGTATACTATATTAATTTATTTATTTAACCCAATAAATCCTTTTCAAGATTAATTGAAACGTAGATGAGATGGGGACTAATTAGATTTGCAGAGGCAGGGTAAATTAATCTGCAAAAAAAATCAATAAATTTTTGACACTTATGGTATCAATGAAAATGGAGTAAACAAAGACCTAAACTAATTATGGATATGATATATGAGCAGTAAAAAATAGGATAGTTAATTGGGGAGATAAATTAATGACTATTATATAGAAAAGTAAATAAATGCTTGTTATTTATTTGTTAGCACATAGATATTCTAGACTATCAAAATTGATAAAAAATTAGATTTTTATTTGATGATCTTTTTAATTTTGATATTAGTTATGACGGTTTATAAATGACGATCCTTCTTCCTTAATTTTCAAATAATTAACAAGTATAATTTATTAATCTAATTATTTATTGATTTCTTTATTTGCAATTAAGTCGATTATAGGAAAGTAATAATTAATCAATCAATTATAATGATTAATATTTTTTTCTTTTTTCTTATCTAAATTTCAGATTATAATAATTAGTTATATAGTCAGTCACTCTTTAGAATTTTATTCAAAATTCAGAGATTTCATTCGAGTATTTATAATTATTCACCTCAAATCAAAGAAAACAAATACTTCAATCATGGTTTGTTTTACTTTTTTCTTTCTTTCTCTGATTTCTAATTAGCAATTAAGAATTAGACTTGCAAAACTAAATTGGAATAAGACTTAGATACACATATATTTGTTTAAATTTAGATTCTTTGGATATTTTAAAAATTTTTGAGTATGTGTTGGCTTAACTTTTCAGCCATTCATACAAACTTGTTTATTAATTGAAAATATTTAGTGATTGATGATTTCATATTATTTATGGTCATTATTTAATCGTATATTTTCTTAATTTTTAACTCAATTTTGAAATATAAATTTGAATTTAACATACATTTAATAATAGATTTCAATAAATTTTACTTCAATTTTTAGTTCACACAATAAAATTCTACTTTCAAGTTCAAATAACTTTTGCTAATTATTTAAAACTAATTCAAATTAATATATTAAAATTTATTTTTAAGATAAACTAAAATTTTAATTTAATTTTTAAAAAGACTTGATTTGTTTTAACTTTTTGTTAATTTTTTAAATTAATTTCTGTTGGATATTCAAAAATAATTTTTTGTTGAAAATAATTAGAAATTTTTTTATTTTTTGCTTTAAAATGGCTCTGAAATGTAGAAAATTCAAAAATTATGTGAATAGATTATTTTAGATTCTTGAGAAATTTCAAAATTAATTTAATATTTTTTTGTTAGAATACCACAATCAATCCCAGCTAAATAATACAAAAAAACAAATACATAAAGAATCTTTTAAATGCATAATTATTAAAGAGAGAAATATAAACATTTTTATGAATAATAAAATACAAAAGCTGACAAAATGAAGCAAAAAACTTGAAATAATAAAATCAAAATAAATGAGAAAAATGAAGATTTAAGTAAAGGTACTCCATAGAGCTTATAAAATTAAGAGCAAAAGCCTTTTTAGGAAGATAACCTGCAAGCCTACCTGCTTTTTGTATTCTTATAAGCAATTAATTTTTCTCGCTCTTTGATATTCTCTCTCTATTTTCCAAAAAATATAAGACAAATCATATGCTATTTAATATACTTGTAGACTAGCATATTTAAGTAAGTTTTTAAGTGTCTTTGGATTAAGCAATTAATCCTATTTTATCAAACTTAAATATTTAGATACAAGTATTAAAAAGATTTGTTTTATTAAAAATTATTTTTTATGTTTTAAAATTGATTTGAATCAAAAATAAGTTAAAAGAAGCATAAAAAAAATATAATTAAGATAAATAAAAAATTTGAAGGAAAGAGAAAATAGAGAATGATTGAATTGATTGAGCTTGAGAAAAAAATAGCTAGAAAGAAACAAAGTGAGGAAATTAAAAAAATATTAAAAGTATTAAAATGATGATGACGATGTATAGAAGAAAAATAATAAATACATTTTGCATGCATGTTTAAAGGCACATTAATTAATTTAAAAGAAATTCACTATATTTTTAGAAAGAAAGAAAAAAAGAAAACAAAGAAAGAAAGAAAAGAAAATATAAACAACATCAAAATTAAAATAAAATAAAAAAAAATAAATAAAAATAAAATTTCTTTGGGAGGGAAAGGTGGGGGAGCGTATGTTGTTTCTTTTTTGTTTGTAAAATTTTGGAAAATTTATGAAAAAAAATTAATCAAATTTAAATTTTGAATTTAAAATAAAGAAATGATTGAGTGGGGAGGAAAATTGTTTATAAGATTTGATTTTTATTAAAAAGTAATTTTGATTTCCCCTTTTTAATTTGAAAAATTAAAAAAATCATAGGAGCGGGGAGAGGAATTTGGAAAAGAAGGATGTTTTTTTATTAGATTTTAATTAAAAACAGAAATATAGTTGATTTTAACATAAGAAAGTCATACATTAATTCATTCAATTTGCTTTGTTTATACACTTTTGTATAGAGATATTAATTAATTAATCATCTACTTTGTCATTAAAAAGAGGTTGAAAGGTAAAAAAGAAAGAATCATTCATTAAAACTCTTATCATTATCAAATCAAAGAAGTAAAAAAATATATATAAATTAAAGAAATTAAAAAGCAACAAACAAAACAAAGCAAACCTACCAAAAAGGTAATAAATAAATAAATTACTCAAACTAAACTAACCTTTGTTGCACACCCACTCACTTTACTTTCATTCATATTTTATTCAAAAACACATCGTCAATGAAGAAAGCGGAGCAACATATCCGTAGTTTATTAGAAAAAACCATCGATTTAGATGAGTTGGAGATTGAAATTAACAAGCTCAGACCTCGTTTCTCTCAAATTGATGAAGAGCTAGTTTAATAGATTTAATAAAAGTATAATGATGGTAGAGAAATCTAGCAAAGCTGCAGAAATATCATCTAAAGTGCTCTTGAAAATGAGTTTACAGAAGAAGGTATTAAGACTATCGAGGTCTTTATCAAGGATGCCAAAAAGCTCAATTTAGATTTACCTGAATTCCATCGTCTTGAAACTGTGAAGCTCATTCCTAAATGGGTCAATCGCTTGCATACTATTGTTTGTGATACATTTGGAGTTAATACATCTGCTTCTAAAGAAGGCAACACTCAATCATAAAATTCATAAGGAGGCTCTGGAAATAAAAAAGAACCCAAAGTTAAAAAGCAAAAGCCTCTTCGCACCTTAAGATAAGAGATTATGAAAGGTCTTGATGCTTTGGAGCCTTCTAAGATGACTCCTCAACTTAAATAAGACTTAATCGATGCACTCAGTAAAAATATGCCCTAAGTACTTGATGAAGAATTGAATAAATTGCTTCAAAAAGTCTAGCTTATTTTATGGATTAAGGATGCTTATGATTTACTTGGCAAAGAATCTATTGCCTTAGCTGATTTAGTTTTATTAAAAGACAACCCTATAAAGATTGATACTTCTTTTAAGCACTTAAAGTTTAAATAAGCTACTTACCACAAGCAAATAGTAGATTTGTAAGCTTTTTTCATTTATTATTTGCACATTTCTAATCATATAAAATACTAAAAGAAACCCATCACAACTTCAAGCAGAGGTTTTGGTTATGTGGTTCAAATAATTTAAAAGAAAGATCATTTATTTAAATTTTCTTTGTTAAAACAAAATACTTTTTTATTTTGAAAATATTTATTTATAAAATTGAATTTTGAATTCTCGGCAGAGTAATCTTGGTTAAACTAAATTTTTTAATTTAAATAAAATAGAATAAGTTAATAAGAGACATGGATGAGTAAGGCTACTTAGATAGAAACAAAATATCCTATGGAAGAAATTAATTAAGATAGAACCAAGTTTGAGTAATTCAAAAAGGCAGTTGAAACTTTGAAAAAAGGTATGAATGCTAAGATTGAAAAAATAACTGAAGTTAAAGACAAGTTCACTGTAATTTAATAGCAATAACTTTAAATTGAATGGGCTGTTGAGTGTGGAGAATTTTTGAGAAATGACAGTGAAAGAAAGAAATTGGAAGATTTAGAAAGCTATTACAGAAAAGCAGAGAGCTGTAAAGTTTCTAAGCAATGGTCAACACTCTAGGCTCTTGAAGCTCTTTACACATAAGTTAAAGAATTAGTTATTAAATCAAAGAAATTAATGAATAACTCAGCAACATCTGAAGAAAAGATGGATATTGAAAAAGATAAAGATGTCCTTGAAATTATTGATTATGAAAAAAAATAAAAGGAATTCAGCAGTAAAGTTACAATTGATGAAGTTGATTAGCTCCTTGAAAGAATGAAAAATTTGAATGACAGAGTTAACTTTGACACTTAAATTGAATTCTTAGAAGTATCTAAAAAAAGCTAAGAAAAATACATCCAACTCATTACTAGATGCTACAATGCTCACTGGAGTTAAATGGATAATTTCCAAGACACTCCTTCTGAAGATTTGTTATCAATCAGATAATAAATTCAAGAAATTTCTAAATTAGAGAAAAAAATTTTAGTGGCTCTTCCTAAGTTTGACAGCTACTTTATGAAGCTTCATTGGAGCATAGATTGTGCCTTCTTTTTAAGTTCTAGCTAATCTATCCAGGTAAATAAATATTTCAAAATTATTTTAAATTAAAGAAATTGTGTTTATGATATTTAGATGAAGAGAGACTTAGATGAATGCAAGAAGTTAGTTAATGCTTCTACTGTGGTTAAAGATATTGAAAATAGCAAATTATGCAAAAAATTAAATGAATAGCTCAACATATTTTTAAAGTGTAAAGATGCTGTTGATTAATTAAAGAAAGATTAAAAGAAGAAAAAAGCTGAGGAAAGAGAAACATTGATCACTATGCAATAATTCAATGAGTTAGAAAATGCATTAAGAACTATTACCATTGAAGAAAGCAAAGCTTATTTTAAGGAAGTTCAAAAAATGAAAAGAAAACTTGAACAAATTATCTCTGAATATGATCAATCCACATAGAAAAATGAAAAGTAACCCATAAAGTACTGGAAAGAATTGCTTGACTAATTCCACAGCAGCAAAATTCCAGTTAGATGTGATGAAGAATGTATGCTTGAAGTTCTCATAAAAAATGCTGAAGAAATGGAATAAGTTTTAAAGGCCAATAAAAAATAAACAGGAAGTGCTAGCAAAAAAGGAAGTTCAAACTAACAATAGCTTAGTTAAGAAATTATTGAATTATTAGAAAGATATAGACTTTAATAAGTTAAGATTCCTGAAGCAGAGAAGTTGATCGAAAAATGGAAGATAAAAGAAGATGCTTTGTCAGTTATTGAGAAAAAGGTAAAGCTTTTTCTTCATTTTAAAATTAATTTAATGTTTTATTGAATTTGTAAAATTAGGTTTATTCCAGCGCAGATACTTTTAGTTTTTAGGAAATATTAGATTTGTAGCTTTAATTGAATAAACTTAAATCTGAATTCAAGGGCGAACGCGTATAGAAAATTGATTAGGAATTGTATTTAAAAAAAATATTGATGCTCAAGTAGTACTGGGATAAGAATGAAGAAATTGATTCTACTTATGAATAAATGAAGGAGACATTAGAGAAGATTAAATAGAAATTTGAAGGTAGAACTGAATCTCGTTTCTAACAAGCTATTAAATTTGTTGAAGATGTCTTAGAGTAATGTGAATAGAGAATCAAAAAAATAGAAGAAATCAATAATTTTAAAGAATTAGAAATGAGTCTTAAATAAAAGTTCAAACCTAATTAGTAGAGCTTGAAATTTGTTAGATATGTTGACATGACTTAATAAATTGTTGATAAATTAGCCAGACTCAAAATTGAAATTGAAAAGCAAAGATAATTGGATTCTGAAAAGAAGTAAAAGTAAAAGCAAATTGCAAAGGAACGCTAATTAGAAGAAGAACGTAAGATCAAGGCTTAAAATGAAGCCTATCTTTCTAAGAAAAAGGAAGTTGATGATAAAAAGCGTGAAATTGAAAATAAGCAAAAGGAGAAAATAATTAAGGAAAAGAAGTAAAATGAAAAAGTGAAATAAAACATGATTAGCGATTTGTCTAAAGCTATCAATGAAACATGGAAATCTTTAACTTTGTAAGAATGCCTTTAATTTGGAACAAGCATGATTGATCGTTTGTATGAGGAAAACCAAAATTCAACTTCTGCCACTCTTGACTCTGTAGTTTCATATGCTAAATTATTTTTAGAAATGAAGAAGCATCCTAATTTGTGCTAATCAGTCAAGAAATTGAAATTTGACTCAAAGGAATTGAATAGACTCATAAAGCTACTCTCAGATTCCAAGAGATCAGGAAAAGATTTATTACTCAAAGAAGACAAAATGATAGAAATTAACAAGAAAATGGCTGAGAATGAAAATAAATTAATTTTAGATATTAAGCTAAAGAAGAAAGAAGTTCCTCCTGAGCAAAGTGCTTAAATCGAAGGTTCAATCCCTTCCAAGAAGATCAAAACTGAAAATGTTGCCTTGAGTTTACTTTTCAATGATAGAATAGGAACTAAAGATAATAAGAACGAAGATTCTTCTTATGTTAATATAGATGAAAATAATTTAGTTAAATAATCTATTGCTAAGATTCGTTCTGATAAACTCTCAACATTGAAGCATGATAATAAATAGAAGACAAAATAATTTGGTTCAAAATTCTCAGATGATGAAGATGAAGGTGATGATAAAGAAGATCACTAAGAATACGTTCCTTTAAGAGAAGAGGATTTCTAAAGCTTGAATGAATCACTACTTCTCTAACACCATAAGTTAATGAAAGAGAATCAAAACTAATTCTGGGGATTCAATCCAGATGAGGAAAATTTAAGTTAAAGATAAGATGAAGCTCCTGAAAATTCAAGTGTTATTAGTTTATTCAAAGGCTCATTTGAAATTCAAATGCCTAACAATGAATAACCTTTTGTTATGAATAAGATTTACATTTTAACTTGTCACGATGCTAAAGAATGCCAAAGTATGCCTGCTTATCCTAACAAAAATTTCATACTTGGCATGAAGGGAGTCTTGGGCTTAAGCAATTTCTCCTAATATTACAATTAATTAGTTTAAGAGACAAAGCTAAATCCTGAGAGAAAAATTCGTTTCGTTTCTGGTTGGTTTGAAAGTGAAAATGCTGAAGATCGTCCAAGACTTGAAAATTATGCTAACTAATTAAAGCTTAATAAACGTGTAGCAGTTATTGAATGGACACCTGAATGCAAATTATACGTCATTCATCGTGATTAATGGAATATCAAAGGTAATCAAGGATAAGAAATTAAGTTTAAGAGAAACTTTTTCCATGTATCTAACCACCCCAATGATACTTTGTTATACATCATGATCTTCAAGTAGCACAAATTAGTTAATCAAAATAATTATGAAACTCTCCATCCTATCTTCATGCAAAAGCGTTTCTTACCTCAACCTCCTGTCAATTAAATGATAACATCACCACCTGTTGCTAAACCAGCTACTTTTGGGTAATCAGAAAGTGGAAAGAAATTACAAAAAATATTAAATAACTATCACCCCCCTGCCTAATCAAATAACAACAACATATTTAAATAAAACTTGTAAGCTTAATCTGATTTGGACAACAGCTTCTAGAGAGGAAAAAAATCCTTTTAGAAAATGTCCTTAGAAACTCTTGCAAGAAATGAATTTATGAATGATGAAGAAGAAGAAGAAAAGCATCGCTTAAATGAAAGGTTGCTAGGAATAAAAAGCTAAATTGCTAACTTGGAAAGTAAATTAACAAATTAAAGTAATTCAGGCAATTATTAGTAAAACAAAAAAGCAGAAAATACTTTCCAACATCAACAAAATCTTCTCCCTCCTCATTTAAAGAATTAGTAATAATAGTTAAATCCACCCAACAACTATTAATAAAATATCCACTAACAACAATAATAATTATTGCAATCTAGATACAACACAGCCTAAAAGGTATAAAGTACTTATCCTAGATCAGCTAACAGAAGTGGAGTTAATACACCCAATTATTATGAATAAAAGTTTGGAAATGCTCATGAAAATATTCCTAATTATAAAAACTAACAATTAAACTAATCTTTCTAATAATAAAATTACAACAAGCCTGCTTACTAACGTACTCTTGATTTTAATGGAAAAGCTAATGAATCTATGGACATTGAAGATTATAATATGTCATTCAGAGGAAGTCTTTTCAACTCTTAATAATCTTAATCTCAATAGCCTCTTCCATCTAATCTCTAATCTCAACAATACTAGTCATAATCAATCAATCCCTCCTACATGAATAGCTAATAAAACTCTTAAGAAACCTTCTTTAACAGACCAACCTTCAACGGGCCAGTTAAAGGATTTAAGAGAACTCACCACACCTCAAGACCTATTCCTAACAAATTAAGCTAAAAGAGAGCTATGGAAAATCTCTCTTAAAACTCAGTAGAAGAAAACTATTTCAGTAAGTTAATGAATAGTTTATAAGAAATTATTACTGAATAAATTCAAAAGAAGGAATAAAAGCAAAATGATCAAATTTTAAATACTCTTATTGTACAATCTCAATAACAATAGTAAATTATTGAGTAATTCTAAAAGCAAAACAACACTCTTGCCACCAATGCTCAAGGATAAAATAATCCCAATAATGCTGCTAACGGTGAGAAAAAGAAAAAAACAAGAAGAAGAACAAAGAAAAGAACTGCTAATGCTGCTGGATTAAACAACTCTCTATCTGTTGATGAAAACTCCATGATATCAGAAGAATCACAAGAATCTGTCTCTCGCTCTGTTCAAAATTCTGTTTAGAATTCTCAATCCCAAACCAGAAATATCCAAGTCTAAAACACCTTCCAAGCTCCACAAAGATTCAAGAACCAAGATAATTACTATAACCAGGTAAATAAACAGCAATTAACAAATTGAATATTTTTTCTATCAACTTTGAAATTTTTTGAATTAAATAATTTTCATTTTTAAAAATTTAGAAGAAAGGCATGAAGATGTTCGATAAGCAAACTCAAAAACTAACTAATTAACATGAACGTACTACTACCACTACATTTGCTAACTCAAACTCATAATAACCTCATTTTACCAATAATAATTAGTCCATGAAGCAGGATAACAACAATAAAATGCATCAATAAACTCATCCTTTCAAATAAGTGAACGCTAATCACTAGAAAGAACAGGATCATCTCCAAACTCATCAATTCGCAACCACCACCACTACAACCTCAATAAATTCTAGCAATAAGCCCATGCAACCCCATAACCAAACAATCCCAAGCCTCAATTACACCAATAATAGCAGCCTCACAGGAACTTCTTTCACCAATAATCTAGGTAGTAGTAGTAGTAACAACAACAACTAAGAAGCCCACAATAAGCCAACAATTAAGTTCACAACAATAGGCCCGGCAACAACTAATTAGCTACATCAAGAGAGAGCATAGACAAGCAACCAGTAGGCACTCCAAAACAGTCAATCTCAAAATTCACTTACAGCTCTCAACTAACTTCACATGATGAAGAAAAGCCAACAATAAATAAATAATCAGTAAATTTCAAATAACAGTAGCAGCCCAGCAGTGTAAATGCAAAATCAACAGTAAGCAAACCTAAGTTAGAATAGTCAAACTCTCTCAATCAATCATTCGAGAGCTCAAATACATCTTCAAGATAACCAACCTCTGTTCAGTCAGGAACAAACAGTCACATCTAACACAAATACCCAAGAAACTAACAAAGTTATGGGAATTAGGGATATCACTACCAGAAAAATAGATTCTAGCACAATGAATAATAATACAAATAACCATAGACTACATCCTAGCCTAGCTTTTAAAAACCAACCTAAGGGTTCAGACATGGATTTGGAGCACCCTTTCAATCAAAGACAATACCTTTCAAGCAATAACACTACTAGTAATAACAATCTTTAAACTAATCCCTCTCAAGAGAGACACCTTCTAACAGATCTTTCTAAGAGTGGTAGGGTTAACCAAGAAAAAACTAATAATTTCCTTTCCCTTAGAGGGTAAATATTTTTTTATTCATTTTACTTATTTTTTTATTAAATTTATTAACTTATGTAATTTTTAAATAATTTAGAGAGATTAAAGAGGGCAACAACAATTCCAATAACAACGAAATTCCTCCCTATCTGAAGGAAAAATCAGTTAGAAACCCAACATTCTATCTCGCTAATAAGGAGACCAAACAAAACAATTAGGAAAGCAACTAACCTCTCAAGAAAAACAGCTTCTCTTACAGTTCGGTAAGTTCACGTGAAGGAAGTCTTGAGAAATATCAAGAAAAACCTTTTGGGACTGAAAAAGAAAATGCAATTAGAAGATTTTACTGAAGTTCTAAGAGATTTTGACTGATAGATTGGTTTATGAAAAACCAAAAATTAGTTGATTATATTAGTGATAGAGTAGTTAGAGTTTGTTTATAGTTATAAAAAATTAAATATATACTTCAAATAATATTATATAAAACTATTAATTAAATTAATTAAATAAATAAAATGCTTATTCTTATGTTTCAATATGAGCAGAATAGATAATAAATATTAAAGTCTCAATCTGCCTTATTTTATAATTTATATTTGTATTCATTTTCTTTTTTTAGAGTTTCTAAAATATATTCAATTTAATTTTGTTCTTTCAAAGTTATTTTTTAAATCTACAAGTATTTTTGACTTTATGAATTTTGAATATCTAAAGAATTTATATTATTTATCAGAAAGAAAAATATTTTTTCTCTTCAAAAAATGAAAAAGGTAATTAATTTTTGTCTTACTCTAAAGATCATAATAAAATCTTAAGAAATGCTACTATTTTAGTTATTAGAATTCTTTTCAACTTGATTGTGTTAGATGAAGTGGCCGAGTGGTCTAAGGCGGTAGATTTAGGCTCTATTCCGAAAGGGCGAGGGTTCGAACCCCTCCTTCATCAGATTTTTATTTTTTTTAATATTAAATAAAATTCAAAAGCTAAATTAAACTTAAAAAGTATGGGATTTAATTAAATGAATTATTTTAGATTTAAGAAATATTTTATTATCCTTATTCTTGCATGTCATATTCCTGTTTTTAAAGTTAAAGTTAGTTAATTCCCAGTTTAAATACTTCTTAGATTTTTCTTTAATATTTGTGCAAGATGAAGTGGCCGAGTGGTCTAAGGCGGTAGATTTAGGCTCTATTCCGAAAGGGCGAGGGTTCGAACCCCTCCTTCATCAGATTTTTATTTTTATTAATTCAGTCTAATTAAACTTAAATCTTTTTAGAGATATCAGTAATTAGTGATTTAGATTTTTAAAATTTCAAAGAAACATTTAGTTTATTTTACTTTTAATATTCACAATATTTAATTTATGTTTTAATTACTTCAAAGATTTTTCTTGATATTTCATGTGAGATGAAGTGGCCGAGTGGTCTAAGGCGGTAGATTTAGGCTCTATTCCGAAAGGGCGAGGGTTCGAACCCCTCCTTCATCAGATTTTTTCTTTACATTAATTATCTTATTAATTAAAAATTATACATTTAAAGTAGTTAGATATTTGCTTTTATCTATTTTGTTATAATCCATTGTTTTAATGCAAATAAAAACAAAAATAAATTTCTAAATTTTTTGAGTTTTAACTATTTCTAAAATTTACATATGAATTTTGTGTGAGATGAAGTGGCCGAGTGGTCTAAGGCGGTAGATTTAGGCTCTATTCCGAAAGGGCGAGGGTTCGAACCCCTCCTTCATCAGATTTTTTTTTATTTTTATTAATTTCATTGAAATAAAATTCGAATTTATGTAGCTTTTTAGCAAAATTAAAACTGATGATTTAACTTATTTAAATTAAATCAAATTTCCATATTGTTTTTGTTTAATCATTTTTTTTGTTTTTAAGATTTTAGTTTTTCAATTCTTTTATTTGAAGTTGCTGAGTGGTATTTGAGTGTAGGTTAAGGTTCTATTCCAAATAGGGTGAAGTTTAAAATCCTTCCTTTATTAAATATTTTTTTATATTAGATTTTTTATCTGATGGATAAACTGATAAAAAGTCTTCACGTTTTGAAATTATTTTAGTTAATATATTTTGCTTGATACTATTAGGAAATTAAAATAAAAAATAAAAAATCTGATGATGGAGGGGTTCGAACCCTCGCCCTTTCGGAATAGAACCTGAATCTACCGCCTTGGACCACTCGGCCACATCATCTTCATAGAAGTATATTAGATAATTTTGATGAGATTTATTTCGGAATAACTTCGGCCTTAACTCATTTTCTTTTTCATCTAAAATTAAATTTACCAATAAAATTAAGATCTGTTTAACTTATACCATAAGAATTTCATAACCTTTGAAACATTCAAAAGAATAAATCAAATTTTGTAATAAATAATTTTAAATTAAAATTTACTAAATTATAAAGAAGAATTTTAAATATGTTTAGAGGAGAAGTTGAACAAAAAAAAATGAAATAAATTCTCAATTTTATTGTTTTATCTGAGTTTGTTTTTGGATAAAGTTTATTTGGAAAGAAATATTGACAGGAAGATAGAATATATGGATTAAATATAATTTTTGAATGTAAATTGAGGACTTAAAATATATTAATTACATGATATTTTTTGAATTTGTTTTCCCACAATATTATTAATTTTTCAAACTATTTAAAAAAATTAAAATTTAAAATCAATTTTTGTGCGGTTAAATAAATGAAGAGAGAAGTTAACAGAAAAGAAACAAAAAAATAGAAAAGATATCAATATTTTTGATGGACAAATAGTCTTATTTATCTAAAATAAATCTTATTTTCAAAGTTAACAATTAAATTTCAAGCTATTTACATGACGTATTCAATCTTAAATTGCGGGAATAATTTTAAGAAAACTGGTAAATAGCTGTTCTTTCTGGTATTGAATATCAACATTTTTGATTAATTTAATGCCTTTTTAGAGGTAAATATTCATATAAATAATATTTTTGCTTATTCAAAAACATCTGCTCAAATAAATTAATTATAAAGTAGATATAAAGGAAAGGTTCTAATTCAATTTAAAACAATAATCCCTATTCTTAAAATCTGAGCATTACATTCTAAAAATCGCTCTGTATCTCTATCTATCATAATTCTGCATAAATTACCTATTAATTGAATTATTTCTATTGATTGAATGTACAAGCAACAACAATTGAGATATTCTAATCAGAATATTAATAATCTCACAAATAATAAAAATGGCATGAAAGAAAAACATAGTTCTAAAGATGTCTTTTATTAAGGACAAAACAGTATACCTTAGATTTAAATTAGCCCTAGTCATAACTTGCCTTAAAGGTAAGAGCAAAATTATAATTTTTAGAAACCTATTAGTAGCATAGGAATCTAAAGTCCTGCGAATAACCATAATAATAATTTAAATGTAGGATTATAAAACTCTGCTAATTGTTCTCCCTCTCCTTCTCGTATGAGCGCCCTGATAAATGCAAGCCAAAAATAATAGTGTAAAATTAGCTATTTGTTTTGCAATTAAATAAATCATGAGATGAATCAGTTGAATATGGCTTGCTTGAAGCCAGACTGTTAAGCTAAAGGACTGATCTGTTGCATGTGTTTAGATGATCATTATGAACATTTAAAACACTGTATGGCATTCTAAAAAATAGTTTCGCAACTAAAAGGAAAGATAGATAAGAGCTCAAGTTATTACGATGAGAGCATAATGTCTTAAACAAGTGAAAGTAAAGATTTCATAAACCAAATCGAATAATATTACAAAGACATAAGAAATAATATTGAATAATTCTAATAGCAAGTTAATTAATATCTAGAATTGCTCAAGATTCAATATCAAAAATAGTTTTTGGTAAATAAATGCTTTCTTTTCTTCAAATAAAATACTTTCTTGGAATTATATCTAATTAATCCATTCAGAATAATTAACTAAAAACTAAATATTTTATTTATCCACCCCTTTTTAATATTTTCTTTATTTATTTAACAAACTGTATAGATCTTAAATTTTATTTTATATAACTTACTTCCCTTATTTTATTTAGGAAAATATTGATAAAATACAATCTCTCTGCTCTAATGCTGGGACAAGCTTAAAAGATTTTTTTGAGAAAATTGAGATTAATTCAATTATTGGTTAATCTTTGCATACAAATCCATCTACAAATTTAAAATCTGATATTAATAGTTTTCTTCTAAATGTTGAAATGGCAGAAGATTTGAAGTCCATAAAACTCAAAATTGATTCAGCTATGTCTAAGTAAAGTGAAGAAATAGCTAAATAGGTTAAGCTTCAATCAGAAAGATTGAGTCACAAATTTTAGAGATACATGAAACTCTTGAAAAATCATGACTTTAAATTTTCATAACCCTCTCAAGCAAGTAAATCTCTGAGCGGAAGTCTAAGAGAATCATAAATAAGCAGTGGATCTAATTCTCAAAGATTGAATTCTAATAAAAATAAAAGGAAGTATGAAAAGTTAATTGAAAAAGAAAATTTAAGACTAAATAAATCTCACCATTTACAAATTCCTAATTATAATATCCCTATTTCAGTTGTTACCTCAAGTGAGACAAACTCATAAAAATAAAATCTTGACAATGCTGTTTTGCTCAGCACTCCATCTTAAGAAAATCATTTATTAAATAATTATTGTTTAAGTTTTCAAGATAAAAAAGCATTCCGAAATGGATAATTTTCTTCTTCAAGAGGTAAATTCATAAATTCTTATCGAATCTATTTATTTTTTTGGAAAAATTATTTCAAATTGAAATGCAAAAAAATAATTAAATTTATTATTTTTAGCTAAAAACCATTTAAAATTTTTTATTTTGTTTTTGATAAAAATTGCTAAATTATTAATGATAATTCAAGAAAATTTTAAATACTTTTTTATAAATTTCCTGTCTGCTTTTAAGATAAAAATCATTTAGAATTTTTATTTTTTGTTTAGAAAAATTACTAAATATTAATGAAATTATTGAAAATCTAAGATTCTTTTTTATTAATGATTTAGGAAGTGAAAGAAAGATGAATGAGTTCAACTTAAGTGATTATATAGCTTAGTCTAGCTAGAGTGGTACTCAAAGTAAGAAAGGATCTGTTTAAAAATAATTTTCAACATTAAATAATAAACAAAATATCCAATAGTAGTAAACTTTTGGGAAACCTCATGCCCAATTAGATGTTAGTATGGAATGTGAAGATGAAGATTTAAATTCCATGCAACAAAATGCTTATGCAAATCACTTGAAAAAAATCAAAGCCAGTAGTAGGTTTGTGGTTGATGATGAAGAATCAAGCAAATAATAATAACCTTTCAAACCCTAAATTTAGAATAAGTAAATGAATAACAATAATCAAGTTATAACTGATGACTAAGAAGAAGAAGAATTCGAAGATGAAGACGAACCATATGAAGAAGACATGATTGGACGTTCTGATTATAGCTGCAGTTACGATGATGAAGATGAAGAAGATCAATAAGAGAATCATCCTAAAAACAGGAAAGACTAAAGACAAACATCTTAAGAAGAATCACAAGGGTAATAAAGTATTAAACCAAAAGAGTCAAATGAATCATCAGGTAAAAATAATAGAAAAATTTATCAAAAAGGATAAATGAATGGTATTAACAATAATAATTCAATTTCAGAGAGTAGCAAGTTAGAATATTCATCAAGTAAAAAAGCATAATAAATGAATGAAGAAATAATGTCTTTCTAGATGTCAGCAAGAAATGAACAGAGCTAGGAAAGAATGCAATTAGATTTGCCATTTGATTAGAATCAAAAAAGTAATAACATTTTTAATGGCATGGATTAGCAGAGAAACCTTTGTAATTCTCCAAATCAGCTTCAAAAATCTCTTTTAAACTTGAATTCAGAGTCACCTACATTTCAAAGAAATTCTGACTCATAATTATTTTCAAAGATTAATAATAAATGTAAAATTTTATGCTTTCTTATAATAATTTTAATTATTAATTGAATGAAATGAAAGAATTAGCTGCTTATTAGAATGACAGTAATAGCAATGGTAGTGCTTAGAAAACTAGTGAATATGATTAGCATAATAGGTCAGGCTCCCCAAAATCAAAATAAGCTAGCACAAAAGCTACTTCTTGCTACAATCTATCTCCATCTAAAAGCAGAAGCCATTCACCAAATGTTCACATCTTAGATAACTCTCCAACTAGAGTTTTGTAACTAAAAATAATTGTTAGTTGAATTTCATGTTTCATTAATAATAATTTTAAATAAGGACTAGGTCTTCAGCTAAAAAATTCTAGAATTAAGAATTAATGAGTAATGAGTAAAATAGAGAAGAATAAAAGAGGAATGAAGAAATAGGAAATTCAAATACAAATGAGGAAAGATATTATAATGATTAAATGATGCACCTGGAATAGAGCGTATAGATTCTTGAAAACTAGTAATTCTCAGCTCAAAAAGTGTCATAATAAAAAGAGAATATGCTTAACAATTCTAAATAATCTCTTTAATCTGGATCTGCTTTGAATTAAAACTCAAATAGTGGTTCAAAAAATAAATCAAGAAAAATGAAGCGCTCTTAGGGTTCAAGAATTTAAGAGTCACTAGATTAATTGAAAGTAGAGCACAATAGCTAGTAATCATCAAACAATCCTTCAGGATAGAAAGCTTGAAAATAATTTAAACTGATCAGAATATATTAAATTTAACTTACAAAAATCTTACAATAAATAAACCCAGATTTTCTATAACCACTACTTTATATATTCATAAAGAGCTCCTAATAGTGGTAAAGTGGGTCAAATACTCCTTATAAACTAACAAATTTATTCACCTTATTTATCTATCATTTAAAAATTCAAATGTTATTTTATTATGATCAAAAAAATTTACTCATTTTTTTTAAAAAAAATTAAAAAATTATTTGTTACATCCATCATTTCTGTCATTCTTTGTGATTAACATATCAAATTTATTTTTTTCAATTTATTTACTCACACCAATGTAACAATTCACTTTCTTTGATATTCAGATTAAAATAAAATAAGCTTTCCCATTTATTCATCCAAAAAGATTCATTGGTGAAGATTTATCAATTTTATGATTACCACTTATTTAAACTTTCCCTATTTAAGGAGATATTATGCAATTTTTCTTACAATAAATTTTTATGTAATCGGAGTTAGATTTTATCCTATTTAAATTTAATTTTTAAATAAATGTAAAAAAATATCTTTGATTCTTAAGCTTTAATAAAATTTGTGGATTTTGAGTAGTAATTTCATTCAGTTCATTTTGGTAGAAATTCTTTTAAAACAATAAATAGAGCTCATCCCACTAACAATTTTATTAAATTATATTTGAGTAGCTAACATATTAACAAAATACACAAAACGCTAATACAGATAAGCAGCAAAGAAATTAAAAAGCTAATTTGGATAAAAATCAGAAATAAATTAAAAAAATATTTTGATAAGATAATAAATAACTGCAATTAATAATAATCTTGTGATAAACATTTTTTTATATAGAATTCTAGTTGAGGCAATTATTGATATTTCAATATTTTTTAGTGGATGGCTCATTAATAGATTCTGGTTAATTTACAATAATAAAAGTACATACCCCTAGAAAATTGCATTTAATTAGATAAAGAATTAAAGTGACTCACTCCTTATTAGAAGTACATGCTATATAAATCAAGAAAACCAAATTACTTTTTAAGAATATAAAAAGAAAAAATTTCGAAGAATATTTTGAGCCTCTTTACATTTTTTAGAGAAATTTACTTTTCTATTTAAACAAAATGATAAAAAGATAGATAATAGATAAAATTAGAAACATTTGTAGATTTGGATTTTTTTGTAAAGCATATTTAAAATAAATGATTAACCAAGGGGCAAATTACTAGAAGATTATAACGTGCTAATAATTTATAACTTAATCAATAAAACTAATATACAAAAAATTGATGAAGAAAAGAGAAAGCAAAAATCAAAATCATCGAAAATATTGAGAAAAAGCTTAGGTAAATTTTTGAGTAATTTTCTAACTAGAAGTAAATTACAAAAGCTTATTATATAGATATTGTATATATATAGACAGATAGCAACACAACAAAGGGTTTTAATTAAATTAAAATGCAACATTCTAGATTATTTTACTTGCTTACTTGCTTACATTACTTACTTGCTTGATTATTTTATATGAAAAATGAGAGTAGAATCTTTTAATTTTAGTTTATATTTTTAAATTTTTTATTATTCCTTTATTTTTAATATTTTTCTGAGTTTCAGCTGATATTTAGAAAGAGAAAGAGAGGTTTTCAAAGGTAAATACTATTTTTACTTTAAAAAAACTTAAATTAAAAATTTTTTGTGTTAAATTTTTTTACTAAGTTGAATTTCTTTATTTTGGAACATAGTTAACTACTTGGTCATATTTTCTCAAAATCAATTTCAAGCGACTAATTAAATCTGAAAAATATATTTTGTCTGTTCTATTAATAATAAATGTTTATTTTAGTAACGGTTAATGAAATTAGTAAAATGCATAGAGCTAAATAAATTCTTAATTTTTAAATATTTGATTGTAAAAATCAGCAGTTACTCTAATGGTAATTACTTTAATAATAAATGTTTTTTCATTTCTAAAAAGAAACTTTTTCTGAGATTAACTTTCTAAAAATAAATTTAAGTTACCTTCCTTCTTTATTGAATCCATTAAATTTATCATTTATATTTCCTAGATGCTTTTAGAGGAACTTCAAGGTATCATTCAAGTATTTCAGACCTAAAAGTTGATTTTCAGCTAGTTATTTTTGAAAAATACAAAATAAATAAATAAATCAAGGGATTTTTTACCAAAGAAATAGATAGAGTAAAAAGAGATTATTTTCAAATTAAATTTGAAAAAATAAGATTAATTTAAAACACCACTAGTTTTTTAAATTAAAAACAAAATTGTTCAGTAGTAAGGAAGTAATAATTATTATATTCATTCCTTTTAAAGCATTAACAGCTTTCATTTTTTAATTTTAGAAAGTTTTATTAAGCAAAGAAAAATTGATTTTTTGTTGAACAATTGGTTCAAACATAATATTTTAACAATAGGATTTTAATTTTATGGAATAGTTAGTTACCAACTGCCATTATACCAACAAGGGAAGACTGAAGTGAATCAAGTAATATAAAAGTAGATCCCATTCTTTTTTCGAGGTCGAAGGATACAGATTCTATTCTACACAAATGGAAAAATGTTTTATATTAAAGTTATTCAAGCCCTGAGTGCTGTACGTAGGGGAAATAAACAAAAGATCTTGTTTCATTTATAAAGTTAGGAAGAATTTATAAACTCTAAGATGGTTTCAGTATTGAAGATTGTTTATTTTTTTGTTGCCCTTCCATACTTAAATTTGTTTGATTTTAGGATACCATAGAAGCAATACTATTCATTTATGAGTTTTATTAATAAGCTGAGTTAGGCTCTAAAATGCATTAACCATTGATAGGATCAGAGTGACCTTTTACAAGAAAATAAAAGTAAAAACATGAGGCAGCATAGTTATTCAAAAAACAATCTAAGCCAACTGCCCAAAATAATGGATGAGAGTTGGGATTTTATGGGTCAGGGAATGATATTAAATCGATAGAAACATATCCAAAAATGTTTCTTTAATATAATGTTTTTCCTACAGTACTACTAATCATTTCAAGATTCATATTGGGCAGAGATTATTAAGGTCCTGAACACCCTATAACTCTATAAAGAGAGCCATTTATTCTATCGTATGACCCAAGAACCTATATTAAATAATGAAAAATGTAAGTAAAAAAATAAACTTATTAAGTTAGTAAGAAATAGTGTAAAGTATAAAGATGTAAAACTCAAAATCCTGAATTATATTTAAGATAATCTTTAGCTTTTGTTGCAAAAAGTTAAATTACAATTTGAAGTAGTAATGTATTGAAAAATTCTGATTACTTGAATAATCAGAAATTTTTTGGATAATCAAGTAATTTGTTTGGAGTTTTAGGAATAACCAAAACAGAATTGATTAAATAAATTCAAAAATAAAAATAAACTTTTAATTTTATTTTTTTGAGTAATAATTTCATCATCATCAATTAATAAATAATCAAGTAAAACTCATTTGAGATTAAATAAAGCTAATCTATTATTTCAAGTAAATTCCTAGTACCTCCTTTTCTTTTTTAAAATTATTGTAAAAATACCTTTTGATTATCTTTCAATAGAAATTTTAATAGGTAGATTTATTTATTTCAATAATTTTTTCATTTGTTTAAATGCTTTTTGCTAAAAATTCTTGAATGATAGATAGTTGAGTATGAGCATAAATAAATTTATGATTCCTTCTTTGTTTGAAAAATGTTAACTAATTTTTCTTGTATTTGCTAGTATTTAGTTTTTGATTAATTTTTTACAACTTTGATTATTAGATCAGAAAATTAAATTACTGCCAACAATTTACCTACCAAAAATTTTCAACTATAATAGATAATAAATCCTATAACAGAGTTCTTTTACATTTAATTGTTTGGTGAAAAAAACACTAAAATCCTTAATTTAGATATTAATTTGCTAATAAATATTTATTTATTATTTTTTGTGCAATTTGATCATAGATTAAAATTGTAATGATCTATCTATTAATCAATCAATCATAACCTTATTTTTATTTGTAATACACACTCTTCTCCATTAAAAATGATCATTGAGGAGTAAATATTATTTGATAGAAAAAAAAAATTGAACACAAAAAATAAAAAATTGTCTTGAAAAAATGAAATGTAATGAGATAAAATAAGTGAATTAGAAATAATTTAATTCTGATTTCCTTTAATTGTTATTTATTATAAATTATTTATCATTCATTCACTCTTTCTAGAATAGTGTTCATTGTTCTTCAAATGTATTTTTAAAATATGGCCAGTGTTATAATAATAAATAAATTATCAATAGTTTGGAAAAATAAACGCTCACTGTAAGAACATTCATTTAATATTGTTTGTCAGAAAAAGCTTGTTTAATTTGGCTTGTTTTTTCAATAATATTCAATTAATTTTTCCATTATCAGTCAAAAACAAAGAAAGCAGATTACTTTATTTTAGAGATAATAGGAATTCTGAATAATTATCAATAAAATATTATTTGAATTTAATTTTAATCCTAACTACCTACCCCTCTCATTTCCTCCCTTTTCTTTTGAATGTTTTGCAGACAAGCTAGAAAAAATTAGAAAATATTCAATAAAGTTATTCTTACTTTTATCTCGCCTAAAGGATCTATGTAAAAGAATATTGAAGGAGAGCTCACTTAAGAAAAAGTACAAGTGGGACATGCTTCTATGATTCCACCTTTCATGATAAATTAGTTTAAATACTCTCTATACCCATATTAATAAAGAGAAGGGACAGCCATCTTCACTTTAGAGGGTAGTTTATCAGCAAGTATTTATAATAGCTAAACTAAAAGCTCCTGACCAATTTCTATTTAAATAGCTTATTTACGAAGCTTTTTTAAGAATGCTATGGTATCTACATTTAGATATGCTATACCTCTGCTGCCAACTTCGTCATCTATTTTAAACAACCATGTGTCTACTCTAATATTATTCAAAATCAGGATAGCAAGTGTGTTTATGAATTCTTTTTCTTCATAAATTTCATAAGCTCCTGGAGCTGTTGGGATCTCGCATTAATTAAAAATTCTCTTAGCACCCGATTTAGTTGAACAAATCATATGCTGTTGAGGATCTCCACTCATTAAAGGCACATCAATCGTCTTCGCTAATTTTATGTCATCGTTTGATGGATATCCGGGTACAATATATGCTTATTTGCCTAATTTAATAAAAATAATAAATTAAGGTCTTTTTATCTGTGTTAAGGTTAATATCTTAATTAAATTTTTGTGGAAAAACAAAGTGATTACACAGGCAAAAATAGCTACTCATATAATAAATTTAATTAAAGGTAAATGATCTAATTAATGGGTTTTATTTACCTTTGTATCATTAACAAAAATTAATAAGAAGTAAAATTATTAGTTAGATCTTAATTTTAATAAAGAAATTCATTCAATTATGTGGGATAAATTTTAAAAGAATTATTTGATTCATATTAAATCTCTACCTTTTATCAAATTTTTGGTCCTTTTTAAAGCTTTAGGTGAGTAGAGTAATAAACGGGATGTTGAATAGTGAGAAGGGAAATCATAAGCCTTTTCTGGCGAGATAAAGTGTAACCTAGATCTGAAATCAGAAATATCTCCTAATTCAAGAATTTTATAATAATAATTAACTACTTCTGAAGGCAATTCATAAGGACTTATGTAAATAATTTCTAGATTTGGATCTTTAAGTGCAAATATTCTAGTTATTTGCATATTTTATCTTTAAGAAACCTTTTAAAATAAACATTTTAAATCATAAAATATTCAAATTTTATTGATTTGAAAGAAATAATTTTTGTTTGAAATAAAAATATTTTGTTTCTGTATTTTTTGTGTTGAAGATATTTTTGGGTATTATTAATAGTAAGTTAAAACGCTTTTTAAGCACACTAAGAAGTAAGTTAAAATTCTTTTTTAACATACCACTAAGTAAAATCTAAATACATAAGAGATAACAAATAAATCAGATTAATGGTTTTCAAGAATCAATTATTCAAATTTCTTCTTTCTTAATGTTTTAAGCTTAAAATTCTTTTATTTTTACACCCAAAGCTTAAAGAAAAAAAATTTCATTTTCTAAAATAAAAAGCTCTCTATGATTTACAATTAAAATGTGGGAATTAAATTATTTTTATTACCTTTTCCATTGATAATCTTTTGAGCTCATCATATGAGAAGGTATTTATATGGATTTCAACTCTTTATTTTATTTTCATTACTGGCCAATCTTCCATCAATTTCATTTGGAGAACCTTTACATAATCAATATCATCTTATCCTTTATTTCTAATGATTTTTTATGTCCTCTTCTTATTTTAAAATAGTCTGATGTAGCGTTAAATTTACTTAACTTTTTCTATCATAACTTTTAATCTTTCGTACTATTTCATACATATATACCCTTTCCATACACTTTAAATTCTAATTGCTGCTCTATTTAATCCATCTGGACCTTTATAGAGGAGTTTTGGTACTTTAATTACCTAAAAAAAGATAGTATTTCTTAATATTATGTAAAAAAGCAACTAATAAATTCTATACTTTCAAAATATCATCTTTGTTTACGCAGCACTAAACAAGATCTGCCACATCTGGCTATTTTTTCAACACTGCGAATTATTACAGAGCTTTTCCATCTACCGTTGCTATGCTAATATCATAGTCTTTCATTAATTTTTCCAAACTTCTAATTATTGTGATAATAAATATCCATTCTTTTACGTATGTTCTTTTATAGCTCTAGAATTCAGGAGTCTCTTCAAGTGTTTTGCCCTGTTTTTTACGATTTTAATTGAACAGGAAATAATTTAAATCTAAAAAAAAAATGGACCAAAATGTATTCACTAAAAGAAAAATGAACTTCGAACAAAAGTTATTTAAACGAAAAAAAGAATGATAATAAAAATTGATTGAGATCAGGTAATTGATTTTATGATCAATTCTTAGTTATTTCGATTGAGATTCAAAGGAGAAATAAAATTTTATTTCAATAATATAGAATTTTATAAGGAAAAACTAATATATATATATTTTCCTTATGTTGGAAAAAGTAAATTAATTACCTTTCTAATGATAAAGTGATGTAAAGAATATTAATCTAAAACTTCTGGGTATGATTTTGGATCAATTGAAACAAGATTTAATTCTTCATTAACACCAGTGTCTAAAATCTCTTTTGATTTTTACTAACCCGTTCCTTCAAGCATAAATTAGCTATTTGCAGCCAACCCTAAGGAATTGCTCTAAACAATGACAGTCTTTAATTTTTTTTCTGACGTTTTGTTAAATAGACCTTATGTTTTATGAGTTGCATTAATTTAAGGTAAGGAGCTTTCTATAGGTTCTAGTTTGAAAGTTTACAAATCTTAACCAAGAGATCCCGAATTAACGGTTCTCTTCATAAACTTCTCCTTGACGTCTGCAAACCTAAAAAATAAAATTTAAATAAACATATTTTAGTAATATTTTAATATCATACTTAATAGGTTTTTGCAATGCCATTGAATTTTAGCCTTAACCAAAAAAAGCACTTGATAGATCAATGTTTTTACCTAATTTCCCTTTGTTTATCATTTCAAACAACCCCTCTTTTTAATTACTGTTTACTAGATCAAAGAACTAAGATTTTTATTTTGCAGACCTTTTTCTATTTTCGTTTATCAAATTTTCTTGCAAAACCTTTTCAGAATCTTTTTTAAAGTAACAAAACAAATAAATAAATATGAAGATTTAAGCAAAATTCATACTCATTTTCTCTAAATTTTTTTGTGAAATATATTTTGCACGATAGAATTTTTTGCCAAAGGGTTTTTATCGAGGATCTCCTTGGCTATGGTCTTTGATAAAAGAGGGCAAGAATGACTCCTTTTTTAAAACATTGCCCACTTAAAGACTTTATTGCTAGTAAGGATTTATTATATAGATATTTTTAAATATAAGTTTCAATTAAATCACTATTATGCTGTTAATAATCAGAAAAACAGCAGTTTAGCTATAAATTGAATAAACAAATTTACACTCAATTTATTGCTGAGCAAAGCAGTTGACTAGGTATTTTCTCTTCTTAAAAGAAATCTCTCTGAACTATTATTCTCTATTTAAAAATAATTCAAATCTTGCAAATTCAACATATTTTTTACATAGAAGACTATGAGATTTTTGATGCAATAAATTTGAAGGTGATAGAGTTTAAAACTCATTATTATTTTACAGTGTCCCTTGCGAATCTTATTAATTAGCAATTTCTACTCCTTTCAATTCTTAAACAGTAGAATTATGATTGTTCATCATCTTTTATTGCAAATAAATTTATTTAAAACCAATCTTAAAATTTGTAACTGGAATTATTCATCTGTAAAGTGCCAATTTAAGAAAGTAAGAAAGAATTAATTGATTAACATACTTTGTAGAACAAATCTTCTAGCCTATTTTCGATTTCATTATTGATTTTACTCACATTATTCTAAATACTACCATAAATCCCATTTATATTTTAATCTATTATTATTTTATTTAAAATATGCTTTTTTATTTACTAACAAAATAGCAAAATGAAAGTTTATTCTCTTCATAATTAATTCTCTACTAATCATAGAAATTTTCAATTAACAAATGATAAAAACAGTTTATTTATATCATTTTTAAATTCATTTACCACTAAATCTGTTGCCTGATTATAGTTGATTTAGCTACTATTTTAAATTTACTAATTCCTTTTATGTATTTGAATAATATTTGCCTATCTCCTCACTTATCATTTTTTAATTGTGTGCACCTTTATTATTTTACTTTCTTGTTTTAAAGCTTTTCTATTAAACAGCTTGATTTGTTTGATAAACTCCTTAATATCAAAACAACAAAATTATTGATAAATAATATAAACTCTTTATTCAGTATAAAACAAATACAATAATTAATAGGAAACAAATCCTCTTTCACGCAAAGAGTTAATCGACATTCTTTTTTAAACATTTTAAATTTCTTCATTTTTTTTTTTTGCATAAATCCATTCATTTTGTTATAAGTAAATAAATTTTCATTCAATTAATATAAAACTGATTTATGCTCAAACAAAATAAACACATTAATTAATTCATTCATTTTATCTTTAAATTTTCTTTAATTGTTATCAAAAACATTTACTATGTTTTCAATTAAACATTTTTCATTTGATAAACAATAAGTAAATGAAGCTCGTCTAGATTTATTCATATAAATAAATGGTATTTATTCAATATTTCTTCTGTTTGTAATTCAATCTCATAAATTTTGGATTATTTTTAAAATTTACTTTTAAAGTTGCTTAGTATTTAAAATGAGACAAAGTTTGGTAAAAAAAATACTTTTTATCCCTTATTTAAAATGGATTTTTCTAACAAAATTAATTAAGCAAATTTTAAGTATGAATATTTGCTAAATGTACATGATATTTTTTAAAAAGTTTTTTTGTTTGGAAAAAGGTAGACAGACAGACAAAAAGAAGAATAGGATTCAATAATATGACGATTGAATATATTATGTATGAAAGATACAAATGACAAATATTTGGTATAAGAGAAAAATAAATTTAAATTGTTTTATAGATTTGTATATAAAGTGCTTTATTTATTTTTTTAAATAAATTTACTTAAATTTGGATATAGAGGGTTTTTGTTAAGTAAATGAATAAAATATTTAATATTTTATAGTTTTGTGTGTGTGATTAGAATAGTTTTTTTTTTGGTTACATTTACAAATGAGAAAAGCATTTTGCTTGAAACTCTAATTTGGTTTTTCTTTGAACCAGAATAGTGCTTATTTTGTTTAGTTATATTGAAAATGAGAAAAAAGGAATTTAGTTAATTGATTAGTTGATTATTTATTTAATTGAATAAATGGGGTAAGTTGTGTTAAAATAACATGAGAAATTTATTGGAATTTGAGAAACATTTTCATTATTAGTTTTGTTGTTATTGTTATTGTTATTGAATTGGGAGTTATTATTGAATTTGTTCAATGGATTAGTAGGCGGGATGAGTATTTTGAATATCAAAAAATTTTGCAGTAAAAGAAATTTGATTAATTGTTTGTTCAAGAAGTTAGCTAGTAAAAATATTATTTAACTGAAGCCAACTTTGGCTTTAGCAGGGTATTTGATTATTAAGTATTTATTATTATTAAATTTTTTCTATTTGTAAGGGATTGGGTGACTCCTGTACCTGTAAATGATCATAACTTGTAGCTAATTTATTTATTAATTTAGTTGAATATTGAATAACAAAGAAAGATTAAGAAATAGATTTTTTTTTATGAGTAAAAAATCGATTTGGAATAATTGATAAAATTAAATTAAAATTTTTACCTTCAGAATTCAAGTCGGTTTTGAAAAGATTCTAATATAAATATCCTAAAAGATTGTATCTTGTATTAGATAAGTGTAACCTTAACATTAGCTAAGCTTGATAAGAAATTTGATTGGAGTTTCCCTCAGTGTTTAATGTTTGCTTTATCAATTAGATGATGTAATCTGGGTGTAGATTTTATTGAATATTAGAGCTGATAAAATTATTCTATGTACTTTATTGAATTAGAGGTAAAATTTTATCTATTTTTTCTTATTCGAAGAGAAGCTCATTCTGAATTTGTTATTAATTCAGATTATTTTATTGAGAAAAATTATTAATTGATTAAGATGCATTTAATTAAGTATGTGGTCTACTTTAGTTACTGAGTATATTTGAAAAATCTTGGATTTGTTGCATATTTATTGTTGATGTTGTCTAATTTTAGACAGAAATGTTCATTGATTAATTTGTCACATTTTTCATTACAATATCTAAACGGATAAGCTCTTTGACAATTCTATTTTATATGAAAATTTGTATAAATATTGTAGAAAAGTAAAGTGATTAATTGATGAATTTAGTGTAAACTAAAAATGTGGAAACAAGTAAACAAATTCTTGTAAAAGGCCAACTTATGAGGTAATGAATGCTTTATAAATAACATTTAATTGGTTTTTTAGAACTGGCTAAATATAAAAATTTAAAAAAAGTAAGAAATTTCTTAAAAAGTAAGTTAATTTTTTATTATCGATGCACAGAATTTAATTAAAAATCCAAGAAGAAATTTTATATTTTTACTTGAATTTAGGTTATTTCTTGTGATTCCTACACTTTTCTAAACTAATATTTTTATCATCATCGCTGATCAAACTTTCTTAATCAATTTTATTTTTCTAAATGCAATCAAAAAGCTGTTATGCGCTTTATTCCTCGACATTCATAGATGTAGATGATGGTGTTGTTAAATCATAGTATATTCTTTTGGATGTAATTACATTTATAAAATTGGTTTTGCAGAGAGGACATTGGAGCTTTTTCTATTAAAAATAATTAGATTAATTATTTTTGAAAGAATAAAGATATTTATTTACTTAAGCCCATTCTTTAATACAGTCAAAGCAAAATGAGTGTTTGCAATCAAGCACTGTTGCCTATTTTTATAAAAAAATTTCATAAGTAAAAGAGAATGAAATTGAGCTCATTTTCCCACAAAAATATTGCTTATGATAATAATTGGTTAATTCACCCAATAATGCTAAAATTTATTGGTGATTAAGAAGTAAAGAAGATGTTTTTAAAATCAATTTTACACTGCTCTTATGGTAAATTAAATCAGAATGAAAAAATTGAATTTTTTATTGTAAAAAAATAATTAAATTTGCTTTATTAAAAACGAATGAAAATTTATTGATGAAATAAGTTTTTATTTTTCATTTCTTCCATCAGAATGAATGTAAAATGTCTACACTTGTAGTTTAATGCAAAATTATTTGAGACGGAAACGTTTTATGATTAAAATTGTAAATTGAAGTTAAATAGGTATGTATTTCAGTGTGTGAGCATATCAGCAGGAAATTAAGTGAAGAAAAAAAATAAAGATGTCAAAAAAATACTTTGTTCCTCTTAGCTCTCAAACATATAGAGCAGTTGTCTCTATTGCTTACATCTTGAGCCTTTCGTATCTTATTTACCTTAAGAACACTCAAGTTATTTACATTATTTTTAGCATCTAGTTTGACCATATTTACTTGGCTGTCTCAGAAGGAATAAAATTATTAAGGAAGAGTTGTTATTTTTTGACGATTTAGTTTTTTTATTTTTTTTAAATCAAAAATTTTTTATAATATTCGGGTTGGTAAATGATAAAGTTAATGATAAGTAAATGATATAAGAACAACAAAGCAATCTAGCAAACAAACAATCCTTTCATGATATTTTAATTAAAAAATAAATCATAAATTAATTTAAAGTGAGTTAATTAATTTAATTACCTACCCCTTATATTTGCAGTTAAATGCTATAATTAATTGTTTTCACTGTTAATTACCATGAATAGTCGAACAATTACCCATTCAACTATCTCTTTTCATTCTTATAAAATTTGCTATCCCATATTAATAAATTGATTGGATTCTGCACACCGACATACAAATAAGTTCTTTGAATTTCTTACTTCTGCTTTCAATTTTTAAAATTATTCATAGATTTTCTATTTCATTTTTGTATTACTAACAAGATAATAAAATATAATACTTTCTATCTAAAATGATAAATCTCCTTACTTATTTTCTTGTACGCGCTATTATTAAAATTCATGCCCAGTTCAATAGATAAGTTTAAGAAAACGTTAATTGAAAAATTAAGTTAGTTTAAAGATTATACTTTTAAAAGAAATTTTAAGAGAGAATTTAAATATTTTAATTAATAAAATTTATCGTAGCTCTTTCAAGATGGATGGAATATTTTATTTTTTTAATAATTAAATTAGCTGTTTCGATATCTAGAGTAATCTTCATTTTCTATGAAAGCTTTGCTTATTCGTTATAAGAACTAATAAGATTAGAGTGCTTATTTCTTTTGCATTTTACATTAAATTTAAAAAAGCTAAAGAGTCTTGAATAAATAAATCAAAAGAAGCGTCAATATTTTAAATATTTATTTTTATCTTCAGGAGAATAATTCAATATAAAAAATTCAACTTTTCATTTAAAAATTTTGCTTATTTCAGTAAAAAGGTCTAGTTACATTAATTGAAAAAATTTTACTTTCTCTAATAAATTAGGGTGAATGAAGCATCTCCCTTTTACAATCTTGAATAAATTTCGTATTTATTTTTATTTTTCCTAAATTTCATGAAGTGATTGATTTGATTGCATTTTTATCACCATAATTTAATAATATTTAAATCTTTTTTGATTTTGTTAAAAACCATACATTAAGATATTTTTTATGCATACAGTAAAAATTGAATTTAAGAGAATCTTACTTTCTACAAAATTGCTTAGTTCATGTTTTATGTTTCATTCTAACACTCACTCACTCACTCATTTATCTAAAAATACATTTTTTTTAAAAACTAACAAATTCTTCATTTTGCTCATCACTATCTTCTCCTCAAGCAATAATTAATATGGGTGATGCCTAATTCCCAAGATATCATTTCTTCTCTTTATTAGTTTCTTACAATCATTCAGTAAAACTTCTCTTAATTTTTATTAAAATAATCAAGTAGTAATCTTATTTTGATAATTTCAACTAGCCTTAGTCAATCTCTTTGAAGTGATTCCTAATAGGTTGTTCAACCTTCGTTTAAACAGCATAAGAGCATCGTTTATATAATCTAACTTACAAATTGTATGTATTTTATGCTATAAAAACTCTGATAATTATAAATTTTCTATATAAAAAATTAAGTTGATAACTATTTTTGAGAATTTGCTTAAAGATATTTGAATATATTTACTCATTCAAATCATTGAATATATTTACTCATTCAAATCATTGAATATACCAAATAAAATAGCTTTACTCAGTTAAAATTTAATTTAATTACTTAGTCTAATCAAAATTAATATTAATTTTTTGGTAATATTTTATTATCTTCTTCCTAAATTATATTAAATTAGTGATTCTAACTATGGATGAAACTATTAGTGTTTACTTTTACAAATTTTATTATTATTACACTCTTATTGATTTCTTTAAACATTTAAAGTGTAACAAAAAATGCACATAAAACCAAAACATAGCAAATAAATAATCAAATAATGGCAAATACTATTTTTATTGATATTGATTGACTGACCAAAAGTATTAGAAATTGATATAATAATAAATTTCTCACAAGAATCATCTGGAGTCTAACTATTTTATATATTTGTTTTACAACAACTATGTAAATAATTAAAAAGAATTCATTAGGAAGGAATAAAGTAGAGGTTTATTAGTTTTTTCTAACAAGGGTTTATTTATACTTTTCATAATTAGTATTTTCTAATTATTTTAACTATCATACTCTTTTAAAAATAAATTAGATAATAAGATGAACAAGTATTTCCCTTTAAGCGAATCTTTCTAATCATTTCATTTTCTTTTCCAAAAAAATTAACTACTCAATTTTCTTAATAAGTTTTTTCTGTCTCAATCTTTTCTTTCAAAATGGAATTGGAACTGAGGCTATTGTCAGTAGAGTTCGATCCTTCACTATTTAAAAGTGATCTGCTTCTTCTTTCTTGCTTTTTCTTTTATTTTTCTTCTCTTTTTATTCTGTTTGCTTCCCTTTTCATCTTTTTGTACTCATCTCTTTCAGGTTTGCACAGTTTAATTAAACCTAATATCACAGCTACTACAGCTACAACTAAAAATATATTTTCATACATCTCATACTCTGATTCATCATCAATCTATGTATTTGGCCCCTTATAATCCATCTTTCCTAAGACTAAGTGAGATGAGAATTCACTAACTATTGATGATTTTAGATAAATATGATTAATAATGAAAGATATTAAGTTTTTTTATTCTATTTATTAGTTTTAAAATATGAAAACTATTTGAATATGATAATGTTATTGTCAAATATTTTGATTTTTAAGATAGAAAAAGATCTTATTTATTATTAATAATCAATAGCAAAAGCATATTTGATCTAATAGCTTTCCTCATACACTAATTATTATTATAAATTTCAAAAACACCCCACAATTTAAAAATTTCTCATTTGATTAGAAATCAGTTTTGATATAACAATTAATTGCAAACTAATAAGATTAATTGATTGATTGATAAGTATAAATAGATAGATAGATAGAATAATAGGGACTAAGCAAGTAGGAGCCATCAAAAATTACATAAACACGTTATACTTTTAGCCAATACAAAATAAGCATAGATATTTTAAAAATATTAAACAAAATACATTGAATTCATGATTGACCCTTATACCATTAAATACATTTCTGGATAAATTAGTGGTATGTTTTTATTTATTTTTTTAGCTGTTCTGATCTCAAAATGAACAATCTCAATTCCTTTTTGTGCAAGCAGGATTGTGGTTTTTTATTAAATAAAATTTAACTATTAATTAAAACATAGAGGACACTATTTTTTAGGATAAAAAGCGTAGAAGTGAAATGATTCGTATCATGATATAAACGATGCACAATCTTGGATTGGCGTAAAAAATAATAGCTTTTTTTAATCCGAATTAAAAGAAATTTAAAAATAACAATAAGATCTTTAGCTTTTTTAAAGAATTTATAATGCCTTAGTGTTGTTAATTATATAAATGTTTTAAATATAAAGCCAATCTGCAGAAATGCTCTAAAAAGAGTCAAATGTTAATTTGGATTCTGAAGTTTTACATGGTTTTAAGTAATCTATTTTAAATGCAGAGTGGAATAAAGTAATAAATTAAATTTTATAAATTTTCAATGGAATTTATTTTAAAATGATCTAAAAATGAAAATTTAATATTATTTTATTATTGTATTAGGCACTAGAATTTTTAGAGAAGACAAACCCAGACAAATAATCTTTATTTGTAATTTCCATTTATTTTTAGTTGGCTTATTTATATTTTATTAAAATATAGAAAGCTTAATAGCTGATTATTTAATAAAAATACCTTGAGCTGCTTGAATAAAAAGACATAGAAAACGCCTTAAAAGTACTCAGAGAAGAACTGTCTTCTTTGGTTTTTGATCAACAATATTTATTTAAGTTGTCATCCCTGCTTATCTGTAGAAGTTAAAATGAAATTTATGAGAAAATAGGGCTGATTGGATCTCATTAAAACTCAAGGAATTCTTTAATAGAGCTTATTTAAGATCAATGTAATATACCAGGAATGATGCAATCAAGAGTCATGGAAGTAATTACATATTAAACTATTACAATACAATATGTTAACTTTATTAAAATAAAGAAATTAGTCAAAGAAAGCCTCATTTTCTAAACTCTTTAATGTCCTTGCCATATACAAAACTCTCATGAGAACATATGCCTAGTTTAAGTATTTTCCATAAATTGGTTCAATTTTTAAATGATAAAAAATTAAAAATAGGATCACGTTTGCAAATAGCTACAGCCACCTTAAGAATTAGTGTAAACAATAACTGATCACAAATAGGAAGTAATTAATTTCATTTGACATAAGATGAGAATCTTATTTTGAAAATATTTCCTTTTAAATATTTTGAAAGGTTGCCCTTATTAAATTCAGTAAATAAGGAAGCCTTCTTGCAAGTGTTGGAGTAGAAAGAGATATTAAAATATGGAAATATGATCCTAAATCACACAAGCTAACTTTCTTCAAAGAAGTGACTTAAGAAAAATCAAGATAAATTTAAGCAGAAATAACATGTGTAGAATTTGATAACACAGAACTATACCTTGCAATAGGATATGATGATGGGAAAATTAAACAATATAATATAGAGAAATCTTATTCTCAGTAAATAACTAACATGTCATAAATATACCACCTAGCTCCAGTTCTGACTCTAACTTATCACCCTCAAACAAATAGCTTATACTCTGCAGGAGCTGATCCGTATATGTTAGTCTTTTCAAGCAACGGAAAAGAAGTAACCAAATTTAGAGTTCTTTCAAAATTTTTTTGATTTAGATTGAAAATCCTTTTTAATTACATTTTACCCAAAAATATGCGTTTATTGAAATTGATATTTTTATTAGAAATAAGCTAACAAAAAAACAAAGAAATAAACAAATAAATAAATTTTAATTTATCGAATTTTTTGGTGTTTGTTTGATTGAGTAATTTAGTAAATGGAGAGAGATAATAATTTCGAATTGATAACAGCATCATATTTTAGTAATGTTAATTTTATAAAGCAAATGGATGTAAGTTAGAATTATGCTAACTCCTAGTTGTAAAATGAAATCTAAATTGTTTATTATCTTACTCAGATTGGAAAGATAATTAAGTAAGATTACATAAATATTTAATAAAGAAAATCAATAACTCTAAGAGTTTTAATCCTTCTATAAGTGTTAGGGGTATTGACTAAAATAACCTATATAAAATTTTATTTCATTTGTGAGTTATACTTAAATAATCTAAAAGTTGAAATTATATTTGAAATTTAGTTAAATCTGATAAAAAGTAGTGGTTTTCACACTTTTTTTTATTCTAATTTGTTTGTAACCTCAAAAATGTTAGTTTCTATCTAATCAATCAATTCAAGGATGCATGCATCAATAAATTTATTGTCATATTCTTTCCTAAAACTAATTTAATTACATTTCTTCCAAATTTTATTACAGTTACTAAAGAAGATACCATCGATGAAGACTAAGGACATGAAGTTCATAAACAAAGGAAACTAGCTTGTTCAACTTAGTGCTAGTAGACCTGTTGTTAATATTTTTGATTTAGCTTCAGAGCAAATTCTCTTTTAGTAAACACTGCTTTTTCATATTTTATTGAACAAAAATTTAAGATTACGATAATAAATGATAACAACGCGTATTTATAAAAAAAGAATTCAAGAAGAGGAATGCATTTTGTCTATGAATGTGAGTTACAATGAGAAATTCCTTTTGGTAAACATATCCTAAAAAGAACCCGTAAGGATTGATTGATTGATTTATTTATTTATTTATTTATTTAATTAATAATTGATATTTTAATTTGAGCTTGTGATGAAATGAAAGTTACCATAAAATTTAGATTACAATTCTTCAACTTGTAACCTATGGAAATTGTAAAACATCCAAATAACCTCAATGAATTTTAAAAATTAGTTTAAAAATGTCAATTATTTTAGAATCAAATAATTACTTTTCTATAGAATTTCTTTTAATATAATTTATATATTCTTTCTTTCTATTCCTTAATTTCTATTTTATTAGATTCACTAAATCAAATATGAAAAAAATTTACAGAAAAAGAAAAATTTAATCTGATTATCAGATTTTAATTATTGTCGTAATCTTTCTTTTTATTATCTGATTAATTTAATCAATTTAAGAGAATTTTATTATGGTAAAGTAAATAAATCTTTCATACAAAAAAAAGTATTTGCCTCTTTTTCTTCTTAATTTTTAATCAAATGTCTTCTTAATTTAATTTATTAAATCTAAAAATAAGATCTTTTTACTTTACTTCCACCTAATTTTAAAAAAACTTTCCTTTTTGTGATTTCATAGATTTTAGTTACATTTCACTACTTTAGATAAAGCAATTACATAATAATACTTTCTAATGGATTTTTAAAATTAAAATAGGAATTGCACTTGTGGGATTTGGAACAAAGAGAAAAAGTAAACACATACAAAGGACACTAACAACGAGAATTTTAATTAGGATGTACCCTCGGAGGAAACGATGATATGTTTGTTGTTTAGGGTTGTGAAACAGGCAATATCTTTATATGGTAAACCTTCAACAGCAAATTTATCACTTAAATTAAGGCTCACCTCTTGAATAAAGCTGTCAATTAAATTATTTTCCATCCTCTTGATAAAACAACTATGATATCTTGTTCAGATGATCAAACTATTAAAGTTTGGACTTCCGAGATAGTTGCTCCATAACCAGGTAAATATACATATAAATCAAATCAAATCTTTTTATAATTTTTAAATTTACTTTACTTAAAAAAATTAATGTAAGAAGCATCTACATACAGAAAATATTAACTTCTTAACAAATCATTAAAATAATATCCATATATTTTTATTACACACTTTAAGTGTGACTTATTTTGATAAGGCAATTTTTTTAAATTTTGGTTCATTTCAAACTTAGGCTGATAAAGTTTTTCACGACTAAAATTAGCTTAGAAATCTTAAAAATCTAATTTAAAACAAGCAAAATCTAATACGATCAGAAAATGAGCTTAATAAAGAGAAGTTACTCAGTTTTATTATTTGATTTACATTATTTGATTTTCAATCTATATTACACTATTTAAAATAATAAATTGTCTTCTTTCTTGCTCAGTTATCTGTTGTCAGCTAAATTACATTAAATCTTCTCAATTTATTTAATTTATTTGAATTTAAATCTTACCCTAGAAATTGAAATTGAACAACCAAATCCTTTTCAATACATATATTGACTAAGATTCCACCAATTATTTATTTTGCTATTCACTGAAAAGAAAAAATATTCTATTAGCATAAGAAAAAGAGTGCTTTTTCAAAAAAATAATTGATCCATTAATGAATTCTAATTACTATTTTCATAACTTTAGCCTCTTATTCTTTTACAACAAATTATTTTTTTATATTATTTTAGAATTTTAAATAATAGAGAGTAGTTCACTTCATGAAGAGGAAGAATTAGAAATAGCAGGAATAAGACAATAAATTGGACCAAGGTTAGATGCTGCTGATGATGATCAAGATTAAGTTGAATATAATTTGAGACATCATAGTGAAAATGATGATGATGATGATGATGAAGACGAAGATGATGATAATTAAGTTGAAGATGATGATGACGTAGAAGACGAAGAGGATATTTATGAAGATGACTAACACAGTATTTATTCAATTTTAATTATTTAATTCTGCTCTGAAATCTTTTTCTTTTTTCATTTCTTAAAATTCTTTTTAATAAAGATAGCTAGATGGAAGAAGAAGAAGAGGATGAAGATGAAGAAGAGGATGAAGGTCAAGATGACTTTGATGCTGACCATGAAACTGAAGAAATCGATGACGAGAGCTCTTAATACACAAATTAATAGAATCCATAACCTTGATTTGATTGATTGATTAATTGATTAATATTCCCTCATGAATTAAATAAAATTTTAATTAGCTAATAAATTATTCAAATTTAGAGTTATTATTACATACTATGGATAACTCGAATATAAATGATTAAAAACTAAAAAAATAAATATATCAAAATCAATATTATATATATAAAATACTACTATACTAAAGTTACATATCTTTCTGTATTTTATCATTAATTAAAGTAAATTATATCTTTCTTTAAAGTGTTTCCTCTCTGCATACATGAAAAAAATTTTTGAAACAAAATCTTAAAATGCCAAACAAACAAGTAAATTACAGTGCTTAATTTACTTTAGAACTTTGATCAAGACTCTTCTTTTATCATTTAGCAAAAATTAATGAAAAAGAGATAGGAATATTATATTTCTTTAAAAATACAAAAAAATCTAAAGATGACTATTTAATTGATTCTAGTTCAAATCATTTGTTCGAAACACAGATTAGATAAAAATATTTAAATCTGTCCATTAATAATGGAAACATAGAAAAAATTTAAAGAAAATATAATAAAACTAAGGTTGAATAAGTCTAAAGATTAACAAATAAATATCTTTTTTACTTTTATAACTTCTTAAATTCTTTTATTTTTAAATATTAAAATATTCATACATGAATGTGTTTGTAAAAATACTATTCAATTCAATTCGCTTAAATACTTTCATAGTTGATTTTATTTATAATTTAATTTATTTTACATTATTCTATATTAAAAAATAAGTAACTAACTTGTCTAAATATTATTAAAATAAAGTTTAAATTTTTTAAAAAAAAACTATTTAAGCAAAAACAAAAAAAGCTTACTTTTCTTAGAAAGGGAAAGAGCACAGTATTTTTTAATAACAAATTCCTTAAATCATAAAAATTTATTTAGTTTATCAATACATGAATCTAATATTATCAAAATAAAATTTATGTAATTTCATCTTACAAAAATTAAATATGCTCAGAAAGTAAGAAGCTGCATTATTTTCTATTTATTAAAACCGCCATTTTTTTAATAAAATTGTATTGTATGCTTTTTTGATACAATTAATCAACCAGTCTAAATTACCAAAATAAAATTTATGTCATTTCTATGAAAATTAAATGTGTTAAATAAGAAGCTTTAATAAAAGATTATTTGTTTTCTGCTTCTTAAAACCAACATTTTCTGAATAAAATTTTGTCTTATGCATTAAAAAAAATAATTATTTATCCAACTTTAATTCTCAAAATAAAAGTTATGAAATAATAAAAGTTAAATATGCCATACTAAAGCATTAAAAAAAAATTATTTATTTTCTACATCTAAATAAAATTTATGAAATTTTGAAAATTAAATATGCTAAGTAAAGAAGCAGCATTAATAAAAGATTATTTATTTTCTGCTTCTTAAAACCAACATTTTCTGAATAAAGTTTTATCTTAAAACATTAAAAAAAGTTTTTTATTTTATTTTTCTTCAAACGATCATTTTTGGAATAAAATTTTATCTTATGAAATTATGAAAGTAAATTTGCTAAAAATTAAAAAAAGATTATTTATTTTCTCTTTCATAATAAAATTTTATTTTCTGCATCATAAAAATAACTATTGATCTAGCTTGAATTATCAAAATAAAATTTATGGTAATATCTTAAGAAAATCAAATTTCTAAAGCATTAAAAAAAGAAAGTTTTTATAAAACCACTATTTTTTGAATAAAATTATCTTATGCAAATTAAAAATAATTATTCTTCATCCACCTTGATTTGAATAATTTTTAACATTTGATTGAATTATGAAATATTTATTAATTTTTCTAATATAAAAATGAATGGGGAATTTTATTTTAAGTTTCAAAAGTGATAATTAATTGATGATACTCATATGTAAATTTATGTAAATAGATAGAATGTTTAATTTATTTTATTTATTTAGATTTAGATTTATTAAGGTAATCTTTTAGCTCCAGATAGTCTAATAGCTTGATATCTACCTAAAGGATACATCATCAAATTGCATTGCATTTTCCTATTCAATTAAATATAAATTTTAGTAAATTGTCTAATTTCATTTTAGTATTTTTTTTATGGATTTGCTTTATCGTCAGGGATTGTTCACCGATTTATTGGTCCACACACTTGGGATTTGGTCCGCCCATCGTTTTGTCATCAGTTGATTAAAGCAAATCTCATAAACATTTAAAACAGTTGGATAAATTTAGAAGCTTCAAACTCCTTCATTTTAACATACAAAATACAAATCTTATGTTGATTAGTTAATTACCATTATGAATTTTAACTGCATAGTTCTTTTAAGATCTAGTTTAGTAATGATCATAGTCTAACAGCTATCTTTCAGTCTGTCAATCAATTAATCAGTGATTTAGCCTGCTTTTAGCTTTCCTTTCTTTAGAAAAAGTGTATTTCTTCTTAGTGTTGTTTTTTCATCTATAAAATACAGATTATTTGAATAAAACAAGATTGCTTGATTCTACTTTAATCTGATTTAATCTTAGTTTTTCTCTCACATTTCTTAATTTTTGAATGTTATTTAAACTTTATTGTTTTTTATTTTATAAACTTTTTTAATTAAATGACAAATTCTTCTGTTTTTAACACTTTGATAAGCCTTATTTTAATTCAAATAATTTGAACCTTCTCTATATCTTTTAAATTATTTAATTTGCTCCTAAAGGACAAAAACAAAAATTTAACAATCAATGATACTTACTTAATAACCAAAATCAGAAGGACCCATAATATATTATTTTAGAAAACAATATGAAAGCATTGGTAATCAATCAATCCTCTATTTACTTTTGGCTGCATATAAATTTATTTTAAATAAAAATATTTCCTGTTTATTCTTCAATTTAAATTTAAAAAAATTTATTAAATATTTATTATTAAATTAAAAAGAATCTTATTTTCTAGTAAAATTTGAAATTTGTTCACATAAAATAAATACTATTTTGTTACATCAATTTTTCTTAAACAAAAAATATTTTAATGAACAATCAATTTCTTTCTTAAATTATCTTAGTAATTAATAACTATTCAAATGAATGAATAAAATAGATTTCAAAATATTTTTGCTAAAGATTAATACAAATATAATATAACAAGTCACCTAAATATTATTTCAAAATAGGATATCTATTTTTATTTTTTAAATGTATTGTTGATTTGGTAAAAAACCTACACAACCTAAAATAAAACTTAAATAAATAAAATAATTAGATTATATTAATTTTTTATCCATTTTATTTTCCTTTTTTGATGTTTAAAAAGTGAAATGAAAATATTTATTATATTTTTTTAAATAATATGGAACAAAAGTAATTAAATTAAACAATACTATATTCTTATTAATATAAATTATTTTAGTTTGAAAGAAGAAAGCTACTTAGAAATTAGGAATGGTCAATTTTGGATCGGATGGATCAGATCTTGATTAGTCGATCCCATTTCCATCTAATGATCCTTCCAAAAAATGTTGAGATCAATGAATGGTCTGGATTGGAAAATTGTAAACTTATTACTAGGAAAAACCATTTATTGATTGGTCTTATCAGACAAATCCGAAGGATCAGATCTTGATCCATCAATCCCATAGATTTTAATCTAATGTTACATCATCCTAATATAAATTTTCCAATGAGCTAGATAGATATATCGAATTAAAGCCCATTCCTATTAGGAATAATAGGAGTAAACTTATTTATGAAAATATTGATTAAATTGAATAGAAAAGCAATAAGAGTTGCTAATAAAAATACTTGATAAGAATATTTATTGAAAATTAATAAATGTTTTTAAAACTTAGGACTTAATAAATTTCTTTATATGTGTGTTGTAATAGGAATAAATGGTGAGCAACATAAAAAATATATATTGTATGAAGAATAAATTTTATGAATTAGTAATGATTATTATTTATATTTAAAGTGGATGGATGAATGGCTAATTATTAAAAATAATTTTTTGTTCATTTATACTTAAATACAATTTACTAGTAAATAAATTAATCTATAAGCTTGGTTTATGATATTGATTAATATACTAATATTATATTTTGCTTGAATACTAAAAATACTACAAAATAAATAAATAATTTTTTACTTAAACTCTGTTTAGTTAATAGTTTATGAACCATAAAAGATCAAATACTTTAGGGGATATCCTGCCCTTGTCAACAACAAACTATTATTCTACTAAGAGGGATTTTAATTATCCAAATTTAAAAATGATGGGTGTCGATTGGGTATTTTTAGAGGAAACATCAAATACTATAAATATGAAATATAACAGAATGAAAAGTAAGCCTTCTTTGTGGCTGCCTTCAACATCAACAAATGCTAACAGCAAATAATACCAATATATTTAACCTAGATATATGAATTCTAAATAAATGGCTTAAATCAATTACAATTCTGATACGCGTTCTTCAAGAAGCACCTTCAATTAAACTAATAGATCTCCAATTAATTTAAGTGAAGGAGTTTCTACAACCTGCATTACGACTCCGATACCTCATATTGATTCATCAGCAAGCCGCTCAAGAATCTCACCTGCTAAGCAATAATTTTTAAGCTAAACTACTAAATATGGCTAGCATTTCTAACAAAAAAATGATTAAATAAAATAATTAAAAAAAAGAAACAGGATGGATCCTTGCAGAATGAATTAAAGTATTCTTTTATTTTGTAATTAATACAGTCAGTTTGATAATAAATAAATAGTTGTTTCAATTATAAAAGAAATCTATAATGTAATTTTATAATTATAAAAAGCATTCGATGATATTGGAGATATTTAAGAATAGGATGAATATGATTAATTATAGTCAAGTATAGTTTAAAATCCTGAAAATGCTATACAAAATCATATAATAGAAGAGAAAGTGAACATTTTACTTCAAGAAGTAGAAGAGGAAGATTAAATGAAAAAGGAAGAGAAAGTAATTTTATAAAAGTATCTAAAATAAAATGAAAAAAGAGAATAAAGTGAAGAACAACGTAATAAATAAATTACTTAAGCAAGTTAGGAATTCAGCAAGCTCCATCAAATTATTCAAAAAGATAAATCATTTAAAAATGCTTATTAGAATAAATATAAATTTTATCAAAATTGTTTCTAGCTTAATTTGTAAGTTTTTTTCTATTTAATCAACTAACTTATTTTTTAATCTGGCTATCTATCTATTTAGGTAAAATTAGGAAGCTGCTAATTAAGACATGAATGAAAATCAAAGATTTCATAGCGTAGTTCAATAATCACCTATTCCTCTTTAAGCCATTTACAATCAAGAAATCAATCAATAGAAAGATCTAAAATAAATTTACTTCAAATACGAAAAAGAGCCTATAGAAATAAAAGTCCCTTCAAGCTAAATACTAAAAAAGCTAGTCGATTAAAGATGCAGAAGAAAAAATAGAGCCTTTTCAATACAGAATAATAAAAACCATTAGGATGAGCAAGAGAAAAATAAGGAATTAAAAGAGAATGATTTATAATTAACTGAAATGTATAAAGACTATATTAATGAAAAAGTGAATCAGGGATATTAGATTAGCAAGGAACTTAAAAGTAATTCAAATTAAGTTGAAAAAAGCAATCACTTGAATAATCATAATCATAATAAAATTTTAAATATTTATTATAATTAAACTGATTAAAAGCCTCATGATTCAACTCAAGATAAAACAAGCCCTAATTAATATAAAAAAGAAATACCGGCTAGTAAAATAAGAAGTAAAAGTGTGCTTGATTAAAAAAGGAACAACAATAAATAAATTCATAATATGAAGCTTCCTAACTTAAATGAAAGTAGAATTAACAAACCATATATTAATTCTGCTTTGATTGATTGCTTCACCCCAAATATTCAAGCGAAGAGTGTCAAATCTAAGCTCTATGATTCTTACTATATTACTCCATAGAAAAGAAATTAACTGTATTAAATAAAGTTAGATAATATTAACTTAATCAAAGATACTCAAAGAAACTTTTTAGAAGAACAAATGTTGTTTCACTAGAAGTGATTTACTTAAAATAAAATATTTATAAAAAAAATAATCTAACAAAATCAAAAAATCTTTAGCTAAAAATAGCAAAATAGTACTAATCCAATAAAATAAAAATAAAAAATTTTGTAAAAAAATAAATTAAATTGATAAAAAAGTTTTGTAATAAATATTTCTATTAAAATGTATATAAAATAGTTAATAAAAAGAGGATAAAATCACATTTTTTGGTTTGTTTAAAAAAATAGTGTTTTTAATTTGCCTTTAAAAGTAAGTCAGTTTGTTTATTTAGTTGTTCTTTCTTTCTTTCTTTATTCTATGGTGTAAGATTGAAGCTTAGAAAGTGTAAAAAGGGTTTTAAATTATTTAGATGATAAAATTCAAATTTATTTAAATATATTGCAGCCAGAATATTTTAGATCGTTAAATATTATCACCTTTAATATTGTTTTTTATGTAACCTTTAGATATTTGATTCAGAAAAGAAAAGAAATTAATAAAAAGCATGAATTTAAAAAAATACATGGAAAAAATACAAAATTTATTTTTGATTATCATTTTAATTTACAGTTTTGATTTACAATTCCTATTTATTGTAAGTTGTAAAGATTAATTACTTGATATGATGAACAAGAAACAAGACAAGTTATTTTAAATAACTCCTACTACTAATTCAAACTGTTGGTTTCAAAAAATTTTTTCTAAAATTCAGACTGAAATCTATGTAATTCTTGTGGATAAAAACATGTAAAAATGAAAAATATAAATAAATTTTATAAATATTTTAAATGAAAATAATTCAATTTTTTCAAGATGAATTTCAATCTTAGAAGTTGTTCTTAAAACTAATAGGGTAGGTATGTATGTACTTTCTTAAATTTTTAATTAATAATGTAATTCTTTCACTTAGGTAAATATTACAAGTTCTTATTAGTTTGTAAATTTTTTGAAATCCTTTATTGTAAAAATTCAGATTTTTTGTTGAGCTTTTTATCTAATTATTAAGTGTTACCATCGTCAATATTCTTCACCATTCTTTCAAGGAGTACTTTTTCTAAAATTAACTTATTTCTATCTAAATTGTGTTGATTATAGGCAAAATGTCTTTCAACTGAATTGAAATTTGGTAAAAATTTTTACAAAAGTTTGTATGAGTCTAGATTGATAGGGCTTCTTATCTTTCCTTTTGTTTTTTTAATTTATGTGTCAGGCTCTGAGCTTAAAAAATCTCTATTTTCATTTATATATTTGCAAAGAATTTTTGCAATCTCTTGGTTGTTATTATTTTATTCTTTCTCTTCTTTCATAGTTTTGTTTTGGAAATTAAATGGGCCTGTTAAAGTTTCACTTGGAGATATTTGTTTTTTGTCATTTTTGTTTGACAAGATTTCATTTTCTAATTGAATTTCTTTTAGTATTTCTTTGTTTGAATAAATTCCCTCTTGGTCACAATTTGTTTAATCTTCTTCTTTGTCTTCATATTATTATTATTATTATTAATTTTATTAATCCTACAGCTTTATAGAAAATATGTGTTTTTGTTTGTAGTAACTTGAATTGAAGGGGTTATATATTTCAGGATTTTTTCCATTTAACTATTTTGAAATCATTTATATTTATGATAAAGATTCTTTACTAGAGACATTGGGTGATAACTAATTGGTTAACGTTTTAGGTTGAAGAATTTTATTGAGGGTAACTTATCTTTTAAAAAAATTCTAAAACCTTTGATCATAACAATCTTGCTTATATTATTATTTCTTTTTTTATAGTATTGTTTGCCTTAAGATGTTCTCGCCTTCTACTGAAATTTATTTATTTTTAAGCTCTTAGTTATCTTACTTTGTTGTATAAAAAGTTTCCATGGAAGACCTTAAAGATTTTGGATTATTGCTAAAAGGGGATTTACTTTACTATCTATTATTTTACTCCTTTTAATTGTCTAAATCACTCTAGTGGAACTAAAACACATTACTGTTTAACTCTTCTCTCTTCATTTCTCTGAAAATTCTATGCTTATGTTATTGAATTTTTCCATATCTTAAACTTTTCATGATTGTATTAAAATCTTTTTGAGCATCTGCTGTCTCTAAAATTTAATTTTAGATTTCGTCTTTTGGTATTAAATTCTTTTAATCTTTCTTAAACAAATACTCGCTATTAAGGAATTTATCATAGTTTGTACGAGCCTCTACACTATTACTAAAATTAGAGTCTCTTTTAAATATTTCCAAATGAGGTAACTCATCTTCTTCTGTTCTTTAAGAGAGAGGGAGATAGAAATAATTTTAATTTCCTTCTCTATTTTCTTTAAAGCCTTTTGTAATGTTTTTAGTTGTGTTATTTAGATGAAGCACCTAGTTTTAAAATTAATTTGTGCTAAAAAATTTGTTTTTAGGCAATTAATATTGATTATCTAGATCGTAGAGGACTTATTAGCTTGATATTTTTTTTAATAATGTCTTTCCATTATATGGTCTACTATTATCAATTATATTAGAATTCTACTTTTTCAAATTTCCTGTGTTGCATTTTTATTACTTTGGAATATTTATTTAATAGTTGACGCTATTCTGAGTAGCATTCAGGTTCCCATTTTTTAAATTCTCATTTTATGAAAAGCTATTTTGATATTGTATACTATTTTGTGCTCCTAACTATCTTAATTGTGTTTTATTTTACCTGCTCCTTTTCTAGTTGCAAACACTCTATGAAAGCAAATAAATATTTGATAGTAGATCAGAATTCTAGATATTCTAAGGCTTAACCCTAACTAACCCTCCAAATTAAGAGCTGTGAGATTTATAAAAAGACTATCCAGTATTGTAATTGGAGATGTCTTATTAATTGCTATCTTAATATTTGAAAACCTAAAAATTTTATTCTGTTGAAATAAGCTGTGTAAGGAATTATTCATTTTACAATTTTTTCTATTTTTTCTCTTCTTTAAAATATCTGCTTGAGGACATCTGCTAAATGTCATTTAAAGCGGGTTCTTACATATCTCTTTTTCAAACTTTGCGCTTAGCAGTATTTCAAATATTCTACTTTCTCTTAAAACTTTATTTTATTTTATATTGATTAATATATTAAAATTTTGGTTGTTTAGCAAATTATTGTTAATCAGTAGAAGTTTATTGAGTATTCTAATGAAAGAAAGTAAATAAATAAATTTAATATTTCTTAAACCTTTTTGATTGATTAATCACTAAAAGAAGGTGTCTTTTTGTGAATAAACATCTGATAACAAAATCACTTATTATACTTTTTATGATTGATTATTAAATAATAATACTTCTGATATGAAAATAATATGAATTTGTTAATCACTAATTCATTTCATTTATCCATTTTATTTATATAAAAAAATCAATATTTACTTGCCTCTTTTCTATACAGAAAAAATGCCTCTACTATTTACTTTTAATTAATAAGCATATAAATATTTTAAATTTCTTCAAAATTTATTAAATCAACTCAAATAATTAAGTAAGCAAAAAGCGATTTCATATCAAAACGCGCTTTATAAAATAAGCAGTCAAATTTTTAGCAAAGCAAGTTATTCGTTTTCTGGGAAATCAAAGGAATAAGCACTTAGACTTACAAATTAGCATAGTAGCATTTTAATCTCAACTGAATTGAAGGTTAAATAATACTAAAATAGTATTATAAATAATATCAACAAATCTCTATTAGCAGAGAAAATAAAAAAACTAAATATTATCAAATAGTTTGTTTATCTAAGCTTAAACGCTAAGTGCTCTTTTAATATAATAGAATTCGAAAATTTGATAAATTGTAGATGAATCAGTTGAAAAATAAAGATATAAACTGTATCAAAAAGGATATATTATAAAGTGTTGAAACTGATTAGTTACCAGTATAAATTAGTAAATTCCAAAAAGCAACTTTTAGTGTATGTGAAGAAATTATAACACAAAGCAAAGCAGGAGAAGAAAAAGACAAAATTTATAAGGTAAAATGCCCTTAATTAGCAAGCGAAATAATTAGGTATGTTTCACAGTATGTTTTATCATCTAAGAGAAATAAACCAGAGGTAAATTTTATTTATTTTATTTTCATGATCATAAAAATGAGATAAATGAAACACTTTTCAAAAGCAAGAATTTATTGAGCTTTTGAATGAATGTGTATTTTTATTTTAATACAATTCACTGTACACCATAGGAATTTGTTGATATAAAGTTATTTTTTTATTTAGAAAAGGTTTGATGTTTTAAGAATGTAACCAAGAAGTGAAAAAATTAGATTAAAAGATTTTGGCTTTGAATGTATAGATTAGGGAGAAGAAGACAAGCTTAGGAGAGGACGTAGTGGAAGAATAGAGGAGAAAATAGATTTTGAATAATTGAATGAAGATCAAAAAGATAATTTTAAATTATAATAATTAGTTAATAACTTGATAATATCTAAAAACCCATAGGATAGTTAACTAATTATTACTTTTGAAGACTCTTCTATTGTTTTGAAATAGTTTTAAGAATTTATTCCTACATTATTTTTTGATGGAAACTCTAAAAAAACTATTTTACCAGATATACATTATGATAAATTATTTCAGAAACTCCGTTAATTATTGTCGAGCAAATAGTAAAAAGTGGTAAAATAATATGATTAGACAGAAATAACACTTAACTAATAAAATCTTAATGTAATTCTTACACCTTCTCCATAATCAGGCATTCAAAATTAGATTGAAGCAAAAGCTGAGAAGAGTGATTAATCAAATAATAACAATGCTAATTAACAGGAGGATACAAATTAAAGTACTCAAAGTGACTATAGATAAACTTTATTGAATAAATAAAATAGTATTGATGGTTTGTATTTAAATAAAATTAGATAACTCATTTAGATTCTTGCTTTGATTTTTGAAAATAACTGCTTTAATTACATTTTGAAATCAGAAAATTTTGAAAATTTACTTAAGAAATAGAGAAAAAAAACAGTAGAGTTAAGCCAAGGTATCAATTAATCAGGAATTAATAATGAACAACAACTTGCTTCATTGTCAGCAGATAATAATAAAAATGAAAACCAATTAAATTAGGAATCAGATAAATAAAGTTAAACATAAACTTCAATAAACTCAGCTTAATTTTATTAAAATAGGATTTATTCTTTTCAACCATTAAGAGATAGAGCAGGGTTTGATTTCCCATACAAAGTAAGTCAAATGTGGGAAGATGAACTTGAATATGAATAAGATTCTGAAATCACTGATTCAGAAGAGGGAGATGATGACCTATTTTATTATGGATATTCTCACCATCACAACAACAATCACATGAATATAGATTTGTTGAATCCAAATAGTGGTCAAGATTCTATTATTAAGTAATTATTTGCTTAGTATGATATGCAGCAGTATTAAGTCCCTCTTATGATGATGATGCCTTAGAATACCCCAAGAAGAAGAAATTCTATGGATATGCAAGATTCAAGAAGCAATAACTAAAATATATTTGGTCTAGCATAATTTTTTAATCCTTTTGCAGCTGCTTCTCATCATTATAACTTACATTATACACCTTAACCTCATTAATATTATCAAATGTCCCCATAACCAATATAGCATAATCACCCCCATCCACATAATCATCTTACTCCTCCACATATAACTCAGTAATAAAATGCTATGATGAACACATATGCATAATTACAAAAATAAAATTAATAAAATTAAAACACATAATAGGTCTCAAATAATCCCAACTCATAAAATATTATTAATCAAAATCAGCAAGGACTTCATTTGTCGAATTAGTAACTAGCATAATCATAACTCTAATAAAAGTAGTAGTAATCATAGCAAATTAATTAATAGAGCTAAAATTTATATGGACTAGGTTAATAATAGCAAATTCAACCATAGATGCAGTAAAATCTAATGGGACATGGATTTAATCATTACAACATTCCCACTCATAATTTACATAACTTAGGCTATGTATAAAATTTACCTCTCAACTTACATAATAACCCACATCAGCATGGTTAATTATTTATAAATGCACCTCCTCCTCATATGTTTTAAATGATTAATAACAATAACAGCTAAGATTTTTACAATCATTTATTTTAAACATAAAATTTTAATAACTAATTCTTCCCTATTCATTTGCAACCTACAACTATGTTTAATGGAAACAATTAAGGTATGCCCTAAAACACATCCAATAACAATTAACATTCTAAGAATATAGATAATCAACAGAATGAGATTATCCCAAACATTAAGTAATAATAACCTTAGCAGTAAATCATGGGAAACAACCAATAGCATCCTTAATAAAAGCCACAATATTAGAATAATAATACCAATTCTAGTAATGCTTCATAATAAAATGTGCAATCAAATAAAATGTAGTAAAATCAAATCAATAACATAGAGTAATAATCTTCATTATTCAAATAGAATTTTTTATCAGGCATTCCTCCATAATAATCAATGTCTCCATAGATAGGAATAGATAGCAATAAGATAGATAGTATAAATTCAATGCTAAATAATAATTTAAATTTTAATAAAAATAACCCATAAAACTAAAATTAATAGTAATAGCAGTAGTAATCATCTTCATAATAATAAAGATCTCTATCTCATCCTTCATAGGCAGCAAGTGGTTTTAATATTCTTCCTTCTCCCGAATCTATAAATAGCACTAACATAGCATCGAGCAATTAAAATAATTAAAACTAACAACAATCTTAACAAATAATCAGAAACACTAACAATTTTCAAGATTCTAATTTATAAAATTTATTACCATCACCAAATATTATTTAAAGCTCTTAAAACCATCAAAATCCTTCATAAAATCTATGTATCTAAAATTAATAGAATCAATCTATTACTTAGCAACAGTAATTAGGTAATAGTGTTCATAACTCAAACAAAAAGTAATCCAATTAGCAAACTTAGAATTTTAATTAAAGTATAAGTACAAACAGTAGTCCCAGTCATACTTTTGCAATAAGTTAAAATAATTTGCAAAATGCATAATAAAAGAATAACAACAAATCTACAAATTAGTAAATAACTGGCTCTCAATAACATTTATAATAGCACTCTAATTACAAATTAAATAAAAACTAACATAATAAAGATGTTTCTCATTTAGTATCTCCTGTTTAAAAGAACTAAGGAAATAAACAATATTAAAATAATAATAACAATACAAACTCAACAGCATAGTCACACTCCCCTCTATCAGCTATTTCATTAGATGATTAAATTATTTCTTCAAATAGCAATAATACTAACAATTAAAATAGCCATTTCAATAATAGCTAGTATAACAATCACCCATATGGATTCAATCAATAAGTTAATAACCAAAGCAACAATAACAATTTCAATAATTATCAAAATCACTAAAGAGGTACTAACTAGAAATAGCAGTAGGTTAATAATAATTACTCAAGTAACACAGCATAATCCAATTAAAATTAATCCTAAAATTCTGCAAACAGAGGATAAGCTAACTCTTTAGGAGTTCTTCCTGGTAGTAGTAGTAGTAGTAGCAGTGGTATTAGCTCCAACTAAAATAACTTTAATTAACCTTCTTAATAATAATTAAATTAAAATTTTGCATATTCAAGATAATAAAATTAAATTAATACCAATAGTAATAGCAACAACAACAACAACAACAACAATAACCTACAATACAATAAATAAAGCTTTTAAAATAATAATGGAAATAACTAAAATTAAAAGGGAAATTAAGGATAAAATAACTAACTTTAGAATAGCATCAATAGTGTTAATAATTCTAGCTAAAATAACTCAGGTAATTAAAGTAATTAATAAAATAAAAAATACTAATTAGAGACACAGAGTAACAACAACAATGTCCATTAAAATAATATTAGTAATTAATAGTAATAGCAGTAAATTAATAATAGTTCAAACAATAACAATAATAAGTTAAATAAAAAGAAACTAGGCCACTCTACAAGTTAGTAGAATATAAGTAAAAATATGAGCAATATTGTTAATTAAGCCAGTAATTAAAATTCAAATCAAAATAGTGCTAGCAATCCAATCAATTTGCCAATAATTTCAAATATTATTTAAAACGTAAACATAGCGAATCCACATTTTTAATAAAATTAAATATAATCAAGTTCAAACAATTCTTCTATATCTTCAAATAACTCCAACTCTAATTCTCATGGCAACAACAATAATACCAGTAATAACTAGCATAGTAATTTTAAAAATTTAAAGGAATAATAAAAGAGGAATAATAATTTTATCAGAAAACCTTAAAATAATCAAACTTCAAACCACAATCAGAATTAAAATTAATAGACCACAACACCTCATAATTCTAATAACACAAATGGATCTAATCTAAACAGCTCTTGAGGATTTAAATTTATATAAATAAGTTCTTATTTCAATTTTTTATTATATTGGTATTTGAAGAAATAATGACAATTTTGTTTTATTTCAAATAGAATTTCAATTTATGACAACAAGTTTTTTGTTTCATTTAATTTATTTTAAAAGTTATAAAATACTTTTTTAAGAGCAAACAAAGACAAGGAAGGCTAAATAATTATTTTTTCATTTTTAAATTATTTAGGAAATTGATTCTACATAAAGCAAATTCTTTATTTGTTTATTCATTTTATTATGTTTATTAAAGCTAAAAAGAGGAAAATTGATATTCCTGCTTTAATTTACAAAGAGATTTTAGAATATTTTCAAGAATAATAGTAATATAACATTATTTGATTCAGAAGAAACAAAGCAAAAATAATATTAAGAAAGTAGCAATAATAAATCGAATATGTCCAGTAGTCTTTTTTCATCAACATCTTCAAGCGATAATATAGATTAGTCATAGAATAGGAATAATCCAAAACATCATTTCATTTATCCTATTTTTTAAGATCAAATAAAGTATAAAAATAGATAAATAATTTTGAATAATATTTCTAATGTCTATAATATAACCAATCTTAGTGGAGGAAGCTAAGGATAAGTTTATAGGGCAAGTATGATAGATAAAAATTTTGGAGAATATGAATGTGCTATCAAGATTATTGATTAAGTTAAAGAAGATGAGAAAGATTACTAGCTTAAAATATTTTAAAAAGAAGTTGATATTAGGAAAAGTATAGATAAAATTGAATAAGAATATGAAACAATCTAACCTCACTAAAGAGATAAGACTATAAATCCTTATGGAATAGTTAAGTATTACTATGACTTCAAAACAAATGATGGATAATTAGGAGTGGTGATGGAATATTGTAATTTAACACTAGAATGCTTGACTAAAGAAGACACAATCAATAGCAATAATATTATCAAAGAAACATTCATCAACAATGAAAAAAGAGATTTATGTTTTATGGAATTGATTTTGAAAACTTTACAAGCCTTAAACTTTTTGCATTATGAAGATTAAATTGGAAAAATAAAAAAAGAATGCTATATTCATAGAGACATAAAGCCTTCAAATATTATGATCTAAATTTAAAGATTAAATGAATTTTCTGTCAAAATTATTGATTTAGGAGGAATTAGTAGCACTAAAGAAGAGGAAAATGAAGATTGGTTTGAAGGTACCAGAGCATTTTAACCACCAGAATACATCAAGAAGGAAACAAGTGTTTTAGATAAATCATCTGATATATGGGCTATAGGAATCTGCATTTATAGGCTATTTGCGTAAATTTTTTATTTATAAAAATGAATTTACTAATAATTTTTCATTTTTTTCATATATAATAAATAGCATTACAGAAAAAGTAGAAAAAATTACTTTTTAGAATCTTCTGCCAAGAATACAACAAATATAATAAAGATTAACTCCATAAATGTTATAACAAAATGAAGGAAATAACAGAGATAAATTAGTTTATGATTGTGGAAGTAAGATTTTAAAATGTTTGCTGACTAATGATTATTAAAAAAGAAATGAAAATAACTACTTAAAAAACATTATATTTATTGTATAAGAATGTATTGAAAAACTGCAAGCTAAAGTATAAACAAAAATACATGAAGTTGATATAAAAAGACCTTAAACAGAATCTTTAAGATTGAAATAAATGTGTTAAAATCCTAATTTTTTTTAGGATTCTTTGTTATTTTTGAGTGATTTAAAAGATCTTAGTTTATTTTTATTTTCTAGCTTTTCTTAAATATTTGTTGGGTTTTTAGATGTAAACTTTGGGTCACCTGAAAATAAAGAAAAGTTAAAGAAATTCGATTAAAATATAAATAATCTTTAATTTTATTAAAAATAACCACCATAAGCAGTTACCTTAAATTTGATAAAATTTTTACTAAATAAATTGCATGAAAAAGATAGTGTTTTAAATGTTCAAGACCCAACCATTTAAAAGTTAATATGCTGTACTTATTATCTATCAATCCTTTATAGGTTAGAGTTTTACAAGTATTATGATAGCTTTATTTACTGTTTATATAATATTACATTCTACTCAGATATTAAAAAAATGAATTTATTAGAAGTTCAAGAAAAAATTCAGACTTTATTATTTTCAAGAGTAAATTAATTAAAATTTTATTATTTTAATTTTTATTAACCGATTTTACAATTTATATATAAGAAATCAAACAGCTGACGCAAATGAAACTTAAAATTTAAGAGAATCGATATTTTTAAAAAAAATTAAGATGCGGTAATTTATATTATGAGTTTATTTTTATTTATTATTTGATGTATGTATTTCTAATATATATTAATAATTAAAAAATAATTTTTTTTCAGATTTATTTTTAATTATTGAAATATTGTAATTTAATCTAATTTTACTTTTATCCCATTCTTTATTTTTTTAAGTTTTATTCACAATTCATTTTAGATAATTTTTTTATTTATTTTTATGATTAAAATATTTTTTTTGAACTCAAATTTAGATTTAATTAGTTTTAATAAAACAATTTATTTAAAAATTAAAATATAAGTATTCTTTTTTGTTTATCAGTGAATAAATGTCAAATAGCTTTTTATTGATGTATCAAATGGTATAATAAAAATATTTTTATTATTTATGATTTAATTTATTACTTTTATAAATTTGTATTATTTCTCTCTTTTTCTTGAAGAATTGAATATTAAAAATAAAAAGCAAATAATCCTACTAAAAAAATGTCTATATATCAAATTCCATTTCGATTTAAATGTTTTAGTTTTTGAATAATAAGAAATCAATAAAAAAATATTAACAAGTTTTTAGAAACAATATTTAATAAAAAATATAGTTCAGAAAAAGACACAAGTAGATCAATAAAACCTTAAAATGGCTTTCTAGCTTATACAATATAAAGATGATAACTAAAGGCTACATGAAATAAGACCCAGTCCTAAATAACTTGAGATTATTTTATCAGATAAATATGAAGATTAAAAGATTATTGCCTGTGCGGGTTCTGGAAAAACAACAACTATAATTCTAAGAATCAAATATTTGATAGAAAATGGTATTAACCCTGAACAAATACTAGTTCTTATGTTTAACAGATTTGCTTCGCATGATTTCTAAAAAAAATCCTCTTTCATTCTGCAATTTAATGCTCAAAAAGTAAAAATTTGTACTTTAGATAAGTTTGCTTATGACATCTATCATACGTTGATTTGTGATAGTACTTATGATTAACTTACTGAATTAAGCATAAAATAGTATGGCATAAAGCTATTAAAGTATCTTAAAACTAATTTAGGAGTTGAAAATGTTTTATCGAAGTATAAATATGTTATTTTTGACGAATTTTAGGATGTGGATAGTTATCAATATGAAACTTTAATGCTTTTCAAGAAAAATGGAAGTTTTGTCTCAGTTTTTGGAGATGATTCCTAAAGTATTTATAGCTGGAGAGGATCAAAAATAGAATTGATATAGTGGAAAATTGACAAAGATATATTAGATTTAACACAAAAATAAATAAAGACTTATTTTTTATCTACTAATTACAGATCTACTAAGTCTATTGTCTAGTTTTCAAACTAAATTTTAAATTAATGCAAGAATTCATTGCAGAAAGAAGTTAATTGGGTTAAATAAGATGCTTAGGATAAACTACCTACATTAAGTATTTTTAAGTCACAATTTGAGTAACTGCAACACATAATTAAAAAAATAAAAAAGCTTAAAAAAAAATTCTTCTTAAATCAAATAGCTGTGCTATGTCCAGCAAACAAACCGCTAGATATTTTAGAAGGTTTGATAGTAAAAAATAATTAATAATACTTACAAGATGAAATACCTTTTATAAGAAAGGAAGATAATAAATATTAATTTAATCAAAAAATTGATTAGGAAGATAAACTTAGTTTAAGCACTTTCCATACTTCAAAAGGATTGGAATGGAAGGTAGTCTTTATCATAGGCTTAAATGATTAATATTTCCCATAAAATTTTTTGTACTCAGAAAATGATTTAGAAGAAACTAAAAGAATGTTTTATGTCGCCTGTACAAGAGCATAACAAAAACTGAATTTCTCAGCTGTTAGGATCAATAGTAATATTACAAAATTTATATGCAGATTTTTTGATGCAGTTGACAAAACTTTCTATAAAATTAAGGATGGAATAGAAAAGAAAGACTTTGCATAAGATTCAGAAGAAATTTTAACTAATCATCAATATATTCGTATTACTGACTTATTAAGAAAATTCTCACCTTTAGATTATGAGCGAGCCAGTTAATGTTTAGAAGGGATAGAACTTATTTTTGATTTAAATAATTAGATTCATCCTAAGACTAACTTTGACTTACTTAGCATTAAAAAAGAAAATATATAATGTGAATTTGGCATATATATTGATACCTTAATCGAAAGATATGTCAAAGAGAGATTTGAAAAAGAATAGTATAAATACCCATGTGCTGAGTAGGTTTTATATACAATTTTTTGGGAAGAAAAACTGTATGAAGTTTACAAAAAATATAAAAAAGCAATAAAAAATACTCAAATTGATAAAATAAAAGATGAATAGAGTTTTATTGAGAAACTTGATGAAGTTTAAGAAACATTTTATAATTCAGATAATAGTATTCTAGAAAAGAATAAAGAGCTTTTGATTTAAATTTTTTAAACAATAAAAAACTTTTAAGAGAAGAAAAAAATTTAATTTTATTAAATTTAGCATTAAAAAAAAAGCGTAAATGGGGAATACTTTCCAGTAGATTTTGAAGGTTAATTAAAATTTGAACAAAGTTACAAAAATTTTTGCTGCAGAGAAAAAAAAACTTCTGATATTCTCTAAGATATCTATAATACTACAGTTATGTCACATATTAAAGTTTAAAAAATGAAATTCCTTTACAAAGATTATTTCAAATTACTAACTCCAAAAGATTTACATTAGAATATTTAAATCTTTTTAGAATATCTTGAGAGTTAAAGTTATACAAAAATAAAATCAAAATACTTTTCTAGTTGGGATTATCATAGTATCTAAGGTGAAATTGATATACTTGCTGATGATACGGTTTATGAGATTAAATGCTCATCTTTTAAAAAAAGAGCTTAAGAGGATTCATTATTATAATCTTTAGCATATGCCGCATTGTTGAGGCTAAATAATCTTAAAGTTAAATCTATAGCTATATATAATCCTGTATGGGGAATATTACATAAGTATGATATTTCTAAATGGAAAAAACATTCTGAACTAATTGAAATATTCTAAGATGTATAAGATATCTAGATGATTAAACCTTTATTAAATAAATTTAGAGTTAATAATTAATCAAAAGAATCAATTCAAAATAAATAAGAAGAATTGTTAATACCTTTAGAAAATGAAAGTATTAAAAGCGAAATGACATAAGATAAAAATTTAAGTATTAATTTGGAGGAGAATATCCAAGTCACTAATAGTTAATCCATTTTAGATCAATCAAGTCTAGGTCTCTCTTAAAATATCTTTGACCAGCAAACTTAAGAGTAAGAAATTAGTTAAGACAATTCAATTTAATAATAGTATGTAAAAAATATTAAAATCAATAAATCAGATATTAATGTAAAAAGAAATAGTTAATAATCAATTTTGAGTAATAAAAGTGAAGAAGAAAACTACGAGCCTTCTATAGTAAAGTTTTAATTAAGATAGTCACAGTTTTATTGAAATACTTATTAAAACTATATGACAGCAATTGATAAAGAGTTTAAAATAAAAAGTAGAAGAAAAAAAGCATTATATTTATGAAAGGTATGTAATATTACATTTATACTTTATGTGTATTTTTCAATATATAAAATTTTTTAGTTTTTATTATAATTTTCCTTTATGATTTATTAATTAAATCATAATAAAATTTCCTTTTAATTTTTACAATTTTCTTTTCAATTTATTTTTTCAAACATATTTATTAAACAAAAAGATCTACTTCATATGAATGAATTGAAGAGTTTAATTTTTAGTTATTCTTAACTCGAAATTCATCAATGAATAAAGAAATTTATAAAAATTCAATGAAAATAAAATCTTTCTAAATATCTACTATCGCCTCAACAAAATCTTATTATCTCAACCAATTTGAAATTAATACACAATTTTAAATAATTTATTTAGCTTACAAATCAATAATTTTAAAAGGTGTCAAAATCTAATAATTAATCAATTTTATTTACAAAAAAAAGTTAAATTTGTTTGCATATTTTAATTAGCCTTTCAAAAAATAAGACCAAATTGAAAAAGTTCATAAAAATGTCACAAAATAAAAATAAAAGAAAAAATAAAATGTAAATTTAAAAATAAAGAAGGCTCATAAAAATGAGCTCAATTTATTTAAGAGTGTTTATGACTTTTAAAATGGTTAAATAGATTTTAACTTTCATAGTTTTTGTATTTATGCTAGAGAATAAAATAGGATTCTCAAATTATTGTGGCAAAAAAATCAAATTTTGGATAATTAATTTTTATTTGTTTATAAACGTCATAAGATCTAATTTTTTTGAGAGAAATCTCTAAGTATTAACAATATGATTTGCTCTAAACCAAACAATAAATGCAAATAATTTATAAATTAGTCTAAGTTTAACTTGAGTAAAATGTTTTACAAGCTTTCATTGGTTAATTTTTACTTAGAAAAGTTTTTGAAAGGAAAGAAAAAAAAGATTGTGTCTTTAATAAACAAATTTAGAAGAAAAAAATTGCTTGTTATCTTTGTTCTTTGTAAATGTATTATTTTTGATTACTTTATTAAGAATTAAATTTCGAGTCATTAAATTTTCCTATTCAATTTGAAATTGTTTTTCTATTCTAATAAACAAAAATAGATAAATAATATTTATTAGATTATTTTCAAATTTTAAATTTTTGATATAATTTTATGATTGGAGATACGGTATTCTATTTTTCTTTTTATCTTATGGAAAACTCAATTTGTAGTCTTAATTAATTAGATTTTCTTTAAAATTGCCATTTCGTATGATGAGTTTTTAGTGAATGTAATCTAAGTCTCTCAATTTTTATATTATTTTACAATTAAAATGAAAACACCTGATTCGGTATTTTATGTTGTTTGTGTGGTTCTAAATAGGTAGTATTAAAAAATTTGGATTTGCTCATATAGAAAGGAAATATTGAGTAATGATAAATATTATGTATGTGAATCTTTTTGTATTGAAAAATGTACTTGATAAAAATATAATTAAATAATATTTCAATCTAATAATACGTAAATTATATTAAAGATAAATCAAATTAATTAATTAAAAAAATGTATCAAAACTAATAACCCTAAGGATACCCTCCCATGTAGCCTAATTAAATGCCTTAAGTTAATATGTATCCCCCTCCTCCTGCTGTAGGATAGCCTGTAGGAATGCAACAACCCTTAGTCAGCAATACCAATTTAAATGTTTGTCCTTATCCTTGTTAGGCATTTTGCGGAACTTGTTAATAAAATATCACCACTGTTGTTACCAACAAAACAGGTACTGGTACTTATCAATGGTGTTTGCTTTTATTATTTTTTACTGGATGTTGCTGCATTCCTTTCTGTGTTGACAATTGCAAGGATAAAATTCATGTTTGTCCAAGATGTAATAGCCAACTTGGATATTTTGAATATAAACTATGTTGATCAGCTAGTAGGAATGATCCAAAAGATTTAATTTATTAGTTTAGCCCAATAAAATAAACAAACAATTATACACATATAAAATTATATAAACTGTCAATCGTCTTTAGTCTTTAGAATAATTAAAATTATATTAAATTCATTTTGATTTTTCTTTTTTGAAAAAATAAAATTTTAGATCCTTTTGATAATTTATCGAGTGAGTTTGTTTTATGTTAAAAAGAAGAAGTAAAAGTTCTATTTCTAATTTTGCCAAAAAGTATAAATCAATTGAACTTTATCAATCTTTAGATTCATTCATTCATTCATTCAATTTTTTATGAATTATAAATACTAAAATATAAAAATTAAATTAATGGTTTTATCTCGATTCTTTAGCTAAATCTCAACTTATTGTCTCAAATTGTTTATTTTATTAAAATTTTAAAAGTAAACTTACGTAATACTTTCAAGCATGCGGTGTTAACACTAAAGCTAATTATTTGTATTAGCAATTAAAAGGTAAAAAGAGATAAAAATAAACAAATACTGAAGATACTTTAGATATTATTAATTCAATTGAAGAAACTTTTCTAAAATAAAAATAAAGTGCTTAGATAGAAAAAAGTCTTATTTTCAATTTTGAGTTGAAAAATATTTACTATTAAAAATAAATTAATTCATAATAGTTTAGGAATTAAATTAAAAAAAGGGAATTTTTATAATCTGATGAGATGAAATTACAATTTATGCAAACATTTTTTGTCCTTTACTCATCAACTATTTTTTTAAGTAATGAAAAAATAAAAATTACACGTTATTTATGCAATTTGAAAAGTCTTTCATTTGGTTTTAAAATGTTATCTTCTTATATCAGTTGCTAAAAATTACTATGCGTCAAATTATAAAAAATATATTACTATTTACAAATTATAAAAAATATATTACTATTTACAAATTATAAAAAATATATTACTATTTACAAATTATAAAAAATATATTACTATTTAACTAACTTTTATCTACTCTTTTAACATTTTTCAAATTTTTTAATTCATAAATTGTATGGTTTTTGTGATGCTAGCTAAAACATAAAATATAAAAAATAGATTAGGAGATAACTATGAAATTTTAAGATGATTTCATAGTATTAAATATATCCTTAGGTCTTTCTCAATTCTTTTAAAATTATTTCATAAAATGAAAATTTTAACATGCAATAAGATATTAACATTTTTGCAAGGTTAAAATTGCAAATAATTAGTTTTATATTTATTATTACACTTTTTACTTTTTAATAATTTTATACCAATTGTTTATTTATTAGCTAATAAACTAATTTACAAATTTATTATTGAAATATAATTTCTAGTTTTATCTATTCTTTTTTAATTTAAAATTAATTTTAGGATATGCAATATTAAAATAGAAAAAAAAAAAAATGGTTTTAGTTATTTAAATATGATACACAAAATTAAAACTTATCACTTATTTTATTTTCTCCTTCTCTTTTTAAGGAACATAATTTTTTCTTTATAAAAATTTTAAATTCATTAGGAGTATTAAGTCATATAAACAAATCTTAGCTTTTGTGCATTCAGAATTTACAACTAGATAAGTGTCTTTAAAAGCAAAAATGAACTATCTCTATTTGAAAACAATATTAATGAGGGTTAATATCATAAAGGTTTACAGGATTAAATAGAACAAGTCGAAAAGTTTGATCTAGGAAACATAATTTATTTTAAATACTTTTTGATATTTATTTTACATATCTTAATTTTTTTTACATGTTTTGTGAAGCTATATCTATTATTAAAAGCATCTCCTAAACGAACCACACTATTAGTTAACCTAAAAATCAAAATATCTACCTACATATTTTTATAAAAATTTATACAATTTTGAGAAATCATTATGTTTTTATTTTAAAATAATATATTTTTTTATAAATGCTATATGGTCTCTTTCAATTTTTTAACAGATATTTTTAAGGACACAAAGAGATTGTTTACAATTAAAATAATGATAGATTGATTATTTTATAAATTGATTATTTTTTAACACTTTGTCAAGGAGAAAAAAAAGACTCTAAATTTTAGTTCAATGATAATTAAAAATAATATCACTTTTGAAATTGCATTCATTTTTTGATAAAGAAAAAGATCGTAAATAAATGATGTATTAAACATGAATATTTGAATGAAAATATTTAGACTAATTTGTCAAACTAGATTTCGAATAGTATTTAGACATTGATAAAAGAAATAATATTAAAAACAGTTATTAAAATAAAGTTTCAAAAATAAAGTTTTGTTTATTTTGCATAACGCATTCTTAATAATTTGAAAATTTGGAAAATAACTTATTACAAAAATTAATTATTAGTCTCCACAAATGTTGTCTATTTCATGCATTTTTAAATATAACCACTAAAATATATATGTTCTCTGAGTACAATTTTTTGAAAAACAATCATTTTATTTTAACAGTTATATTTTTTTTAAGGATGAAATAAATAAAATAATATTTCTTTTATTATACATCTATTTCAGTTTTATTTATCTTCAATACTTTTTTTTCATGAAAAATCAACCGTATTCAAAACTCAAACAAAAAGATGTTGTCTTAAAAAAACTTTTCTTCAATAACATTTTTTACTTTAAAAATTTAAATGAAAATAAGAACAATATTCTGTCCACTTAAAAATTGAAAGAAAATAAATTTAATTGACATCATTTAGTTTATCTAAAAATAAAATTTTTTCTCCTAATGTCTTCTAATGTCTTTAATAAGGGTTTGAAAAAATTAATGACTTATTAAAAAAATTAAAGAGGTAAAACCACAATGATAATTGTTCTTTGCAAATATTCAATGTGTCTTTTTATTGAAAAAAATTGCTTAGACAGTTATTTTCTATCTAAAAAAATGTAATTAAAGTATCTGAATTTTGAATGGGGAAAAACTATTTGATTTTTTATTAAGAAAATATCCTACCAGAATTCATTCAACTAATTTTTTTTTAAACTTTAAAAAAATTTAATTTCAAAATCAGTATTTATTAGATCCTCGAAATTTACTTCAATTTATAAAAAATAAAATAAGTTATAAAAGTAGTCATGGTTATCTACTAAACAACAAAAATGAGTGTTATATTATATATTTAGAAAGGATTTTACAAACCAAGGTAGGATTTTACCAACCAAGATGGGATTTTATAGACAGGGAGGATTTTATGAACCAAGGTAGGATTTTACATACCAAGGTATTTGATTATAATTAAGGAATATTTATTATTGAATTATTAATAAATGGTTATGCTTTAAATCAATCCAAATCATGGAATTAAATTATAATTATTAATTCATAAAAAATAATAAAGTTATATCTATCTAAAAATAAAATATATTAATCAAATTTTTAATGATGTAAGGAAACTAAGCTTAATATCCTCCCATGGCTCAATAGCAAATGGTTCAACAACCAATGGGTATCCAACAACCATCAAATTTGACATGCATGAGTCCTTTCCCAGTTCAAACTACTTGTCCTAATTGCAGATAGCCTACTACCACTTAAATTGAAACTAAAGCAGGTTCAGGTACTTGGAAGATGTGTTGCATTCTGTTTTGTTTTACTGGATGTTGCTGTATTCCATTTTGTATGGATAGCTGCAAGGACAAAGTCCATCATTGTGCAAATTGCAAAGCAGAAATAGGAAAATTAGAATATAAAGTCTGTTGAATTTAATAAAAAATTAAAATATTAGTTTTTTTTGTTAGATGTATTTGTGTTGGCGCTTACAAATATTACTTTTTTAGGATTTGAAAACTCAGATTTTTTTAATATCTCTTGTTACAAATTCATCGTATTTCATCAAAATTGTATTTCAATGATAATTAATACTTAATTCGAAGACCTTTTGTCTTTAATCAAAATATCTATCTATCTACTTCAAAGTTATTTAATCAAATTTATAAAATTTCATCTCAAATCTTAAAATTTGTTTCTATTTCAAACTAATTTAATTTCATATTTATTTAGATGTTCATATTACATATTATTCAATTAATTATGGTTTTTTTTTTCTTATGATATAATAATCATAAATTAACAAGCATAAGCAATAATATACAGTAAATTCTCTAGAATCAATATCATGATAATCTTTTTTATTTTGATCAAATTTTGAAATATAAAAATTTTTAAATTCTTATTTGAATAAAATTTTCATCAATCAAATCAGAGTAAATTAGAATGAATGAATTACCATTTCATTCTTTTCTCTCAGTTTTTCCTGAGAAAAAATTGAAAATTAATTCTTAAAAATTACAAAATTAAAATTTACACCCAATATCCATCCTTGTTTCAGCTAGGAAAATAGGTAAAAAAAATTGTTAAATAATAATTAGACTTCTTTCATCTATTTTAATTTGTAAAATCTGATACTTTTTGGCAAAAAATTTAAAAATTAAAAAGAAGTCTATTAATATATTGAGATACTCTAGATTTAGAAATGCTATCTAGACTTAGAAAAATAGATAAACTTTTCGAGTCTTATAATAGATTTATTCTTGTACTTAAAATATGAGAAAAGTAGATGAAGTAATTTAATATAGCAAAACAAAAATATTATTACTAACACTTCTACAGCAAGCAAGTAAACAAATTATCATATAATGTATCCTCAAAACTAAGTTTAGTATCCTCCAGTAATTTATCCTCCTATGCCCAATGATCCTCTGCAAAATCAATAAAATCCTTAGGTTATATAAAATATGACTTGCTCAACTCCTTATCCTGTTTAGGCTTATTGCTAAAACTGTTAATAAACAATTACAACAACAGTTACAGCTAAATCAGGATCAGGTACTTACACAATGTGCTTTATTCTTTGTCTTTTTACTGGTTGCTGCTGTATTCCTTTTTGCATAGATAGTTGCAAAGATAAAATTCATAATTGTCCTAATTGCCACACCCAACTTGGAGCTTTTTAATATAAAGTTTGTGAATGAAAATGAATGCAATAAGGAAAATAGTCAAATAAAAGTATAAAAAAATAAAGATTTTAAATTAAATTAAATTATTATAATAATTAGAACATCTAATATATTTTTTTCTCTTTTTGTAAACTTGAAAATAACATTATACACTCATCTAAAAAATAATAATATGACAATTTAAACAAATTTATGCTATTCATTTAGAATAAATGATAAATAATGGCTGTATGAAAAACTCTAGTTGGATTTTTAATACCAAAAAATGAGTGCAAAATAATTTTATATTTGAATGAATTAAAAAATGAATATTTATTGAGACTACTTAAGATGTTAATATATAAGTGAATGAATCAAATTGCCATTCTGAATAATGCATGATAATCCAAGATCACATAAAGCTTATTTAATACAAGATTTATATATATATATGTAGTACCCTAAGGTACTGCCTTTTTCAAGGCTACATACAAAAATAATAACGAAAAAAAAAATTCAAATCACCATTTTTTTAATCTATCTTTTCTGTAATAAATAATCATTAATTTAACCTATTTAATCTAGTTCAAAAAAAAATATATTTATAGGTCCATTTTTTAAATCATAAAGCAATAAAATAAGCAAGCTTCTATAGTTTTGTAGCTAACTGAAAAGATATTTAAAGTATTAAATTTGATGATAAGTTTTGATTAATCCTTCTTTCTTTTTTTTTAAAATGTTTTATAAATAATTTTATTACAAATTGAAAGTTTTGTTACTTAATAAAATACAGAGAAGAAGAAGAAACTTGAGGATATTTATTGCAAAGAAATTTTATTTACTTTGTTAAAAATTGAAGATTATATAAATAAAAATGTAAATAGAATTTACTTTTCTATTTATTAATATATTTTGTGATAATAGTTAACCAAGATTTTATTATGTGTTGATCAAGGACAGAAATTAGAAAAGCTCTCAAACACAAAATCTATGATCAATAAACAAGAACTAAAAATTAAAAGGTTTTGATTTTGCAAAATTATTTGTTAAAATAAACTGAGAAGATTTATAGTGTGACTGACTAACTAATATATGATTAAATACGCAAAATTAATAACAATTATTTTAGAATAAGATTAGTTTGTTTGCTTAGTATTCTTTTTTTTCAAATAAAACAAATCCTTTATTTTAATAGAATAGCATGCCGTAGATAGAGGATAAAATAGCTATTTTTAAAGTAGGGACTATCCTTTGGATGAAGACTATTTAGTTTTTATTAGTTGTGATTTACTTCAAATTTATTTAAGTAATTCGATTTATCCATTTTTTAAATTAGATCAATCATCTTAACATTTTGTACAAAATCTTAAAAAGAAAATAGAATTTGAAAAAATTTGAAAAATTAATAAATGTGAAATTAAAATATTTTATTAATAATATAGAATTCAAATTATGAAGTATATTTTTTAGTGCTTTTTTGTATTGACAAAGTGCTTCGTATAGTCATTTTTTACAACTAAAAATTATTCATTCCTTTGCTAATTAGTTTAGTTGCTTTGTAAATGGAAGAGATAATTACTATTTATATACAAAATCGAAAAGATAGGCATCTAATAAACATGATGTATGCACAAACAGTTTTTATAAACATCCTATTGATTCCTTAGATAATTATTATTTTTATTTGGATGTATTTTAGCTAGAATTATTATGCGTTATTTATTGCTATACCTTGCATCTTATTGCTGTCTTTCTATGTTAATTTGGTTTGGGTTATTTCTTTTGAGTTAGATTTTAACAACTCTTTTGGTAGCACACTATTAATTTTTAAAGAGCTTTATCGTTTAGGATTTTAGTTTATTGGATTTGTTGGAATCGTCTTCTGCTGCAGAGTTATCAATAACTATTTCTTCTACTTGCTAATATTAAATTTGGTCCATAGTTTAATTATGTCTCTGAAGTTTACTAATTCTCCTTTATATACAAAGGGTTCTAAATTTGAAATATGCTACTATTTTTTTATCTTATTCTTGACTGTTTTTATGAACTCAGGATGTGATTTTAGGAAGTTTAAATAGGCTTTCAATGCTGACTCAATCAAGCAGTTTCGAGTTAAAAATTTAAACACCTTTTTAGTTTTAAGATTTGCCTAAACACTATATTTATTTTCTATATTTATAATTTGCATCTATATTAATGTATACAATAAACCTAATGGAGAAAACACTCAGCTGCTGCTGGATGAGAAAATAATTTATGCTATTATACTTATATTTGCTATTGCAAGTCTTGCTATGCAGATTAAAGATATTTGGATTTTAATAATAAAACCATAATTAAATAACGAATAGTAATGCTTTGAAATAGATGATATAGACCAACTTATAGAACTAAACAATCTTTAAAAAACTAATTAAATGAATAGTCAGAGTCTGTAATATGTTTCTTTCTTTTTCCCAAGAGAGCATGAAATTATAAAATAAGAGCATTAAAATGAACTGGATTTCTGTCTCTTGTTTAACTTCGATCAAAATATAGATATATCTATTCCTTAAGTGGGAGAAAGATTACAATCATAAGATGATCAATACTACTCAACTGTATTATTTGAGAGAATGATCGATATATCAAGCTTTTCAACTTATTTAGAACAATATCAAATTATTTCCTATATAAACCAAATTAGTTTTGATTTTCATGCAAATATCCCAGACTTGGTTTAAATTATCAAGCTAATCTCATTGAATTCTTACGAAATTATCATCAGGTCACAAAACATTCCAAAAAACATGATTGATTTATAGTTTGATTAAATACAAATTAAAAAGACCACTATTCTTCAAAGCATAGCATTTGATAAAAATGTTATGGAATATATTTCAATCAATCCTTTTCTAGTCTTTTATGATCTATTTGATGAGAGCTGAAAATAATTTTATTTACCCTGCTCTCACTTACTAACTTATAATAAAAATATGATAATAACAAAATAATTAACTAACTAAAACTATTGTGTTATATTAATAATAAATTTCTTTTATAAAATTGCCCTTTTAATGCTAGCTAATAAACTTTATTTTTTAATTCATTCTTTTTCAATATTGTGCTAATAAAATAGTCTTATCTATGTCCATTTCTACTTTAAATGTTCAATCTAGAAAAATTCAATTAATCTTCATTTTCCTAAATTGTAATAGATAAATCACTTTAATGATATTTGGCAAGAAATACCATAAATTCTCAAAATTAAGCCTCATACTTTTAAAAATTGGTTTATTTTTAGGATATTTTATTAGAAAAAAAATATTTTATTTTTTTAAAGAATAATTTCAATATAAAATTCAAATTACCTTATTAATTGTTTGAAATTTTTGTGGATATGTTGGCAAATATTTATGTATTAAATTATAAAGGTCTTATTGTAAATAGTAAAAAATATTTAAAGTTGATGAATGATAAGAAAACCATTCAAGAATGTCAATAAAAAAAGTTTTAGATTGTTGATTCATCTCTAAATTTCTGTAAAAATAAGAAGAATAACCTCGAGATATTTAGATTTAATAAAATATTTTGCATAAAATGAGTTTTATTATTAATATTATTTAAAATTAAAACTTAAATTTATTTTAAAAAAGGATTTTTAATCATAACATAAATCTTAAAATTTTGTCTAATTTATTAAGTTAAATGATTAAATTAATTGATTAGAAATAAATCAAATTAATTCACAATTACTCTTAAAAACTAGAAAATTGACCAAGAAACTGTTGAATTTTGCTTTAATTAGATCTACAAAATTTTTCATAAAAAGAAATGACAATTACTTAATTCTTTTTATATTTTATTTTTAAGCCTAATTGCAAAACTAGGGAGAGAAGGGTAAAAAGATAATTGACAATTTCATAAAATTTTTTTACACATTAATTTACATTTGGTACTCATTGATGTTATTTATTGTAAATGTTAATGGTAAGTTAAAAACAGAAGAATCAAAATTACCATTTAAGTGTTCACTATCGCTATTTGATGTTATTCTACTTACAAATCTGAATTTTTTATTATGATTTTTTGTTTGGAGTACTTAATATAAGGTGTGGAATTAAAAAATATCTTACTGTCTGTTATTCAAGCTTTTGATAAAAGATGACGTTTATAGTAACTCCTAATGATTTTTGCAATTAAAAAAAATATTGATTCCTTTGAATATTAACTAAAGTATGTAAACATTCCAATATCTTTCTAATTTATGTGAAGAATATTAACCAGACTTAATTTTTTGGTAGATCGAAATTAAAAATAATGAAAATACAAGTCTAAAGAAAGAGAAAAGAAGAAAAAGAGAGAAAAAAAATGAAAGTAGATTTTTTGTCTAAATATCTAATAGAACGATCAAATTAAATTTTAAAAATTCCAAATTCATAAGCAAATCGTTTTATAATAGACAATTCATAATTGAAAATTGTTGTATCGATAAATTCGAGAATATTTATATTTTGTTTGCTCGCTTATTTATTTTAATCATTTGATTTCAATGTAAATATAAATTTGTTATTAACAAGAAGCAGTAAAATATTAAAAACTCTTGAACTTTTTTTGGAATTAAAAGCTATTAATCCAACATATAAATTTGCCTCTGTTTTTTTATTAAAGAATTGTTTGGGATTGCCGTTGAAAATTTCTTGAAAAATATGATTAAAATAAATATGCAAATGTAAGCCGCTTCTCTTCAGCAATACTCCTAAGTGTATATTTTTTTTGTTAGTATATATTATGTTTAGATTTATTATTTCTAAGACTAACTTGACTGATTTATGATTGAATGAATGAATAATACAAAATATCATATAGCATTAAATAAATTAATAATCAATTAAATAATTAAATTAAATATACATTCACTATTTATCAAAAAAACTCCTTAAAAATTATCAAAATTATAGATCATGTAACAACCTCAATACGGCCAACCTTAATACAACCAAGCTTAATATAGTCAAGCTTAATACGGTTAACCTTATTATGCTTAATAATAATAGTAGCCTTATCCAGGAGCATATTAACAATAACCAGGTTTTTATATCTAGTAACCTGTTATGTAGCCAGCATATGGCTAATAATAGGTTTTAGGTGAGACTGTCTTGATAGTTTAAGAAATTCCTTAAGGATATCCTACATAATAACCTATGATGGGAATGGATGTAGGTGCATAGGTAAAATGTTTTTTAACTTTTAAATTAATTTAGAAAAATATTATCTTTTGTATTGAGTGTGTACTCTCTCTCTAAAAAAAATATTTTAATAAAGTAAGATAGATATTTACCAAATAATGCCAATGGATCTGAATATCCAGTTCGTATAAAATGTCCAGCTTGTTAAAAAAATTGTACTACAATAGTTGAAGCTAAAAGTGGTGGTGCAGTTTATGGTTGGGTAGCTCTCACCTGTTTCTGCTGCTTCCCCTTCTGTTGCGTTGTAAATATTTTAAACAAACACAATACCTTTTTTTATTTGCATCTTTACTTAATATTAACAAACATAATTTAAAATCTTATAACTCCCCCTTTGTATTTAAATAGCCTTGCTTTATTGACTCATGCAAAGATAAAATACATAAATGCCCTTTTTGCCAAGCCGAAGTTGGGATTAACCAAAAAAGTATGTGCTGAAATAATCTTTTCTAAATTAAAAAAGTTATAATTATTGTATCCATTTATTTTATTTATATAATTAGAGTATTTTATAAGTCTAAATTTTGATCTTTATTAGCCTCTCATCCTTTCTTGCTTCTATATTTCTCTATTTTTTTATTTTACCAAACAATTTTAATCAAATTTTGTTCATATTTGGTGTAACTTTTCAAATAAACAAATAAATTTTTATCCACTTCAATAAATTTTATGTAAACTTTCTTCTTACAATTTAAAATTCTATGCAAGCTTAGACAGAAAGATCCAGTATCATTTCTAATACACCATATATTTTAAAAGTTATTTTCGTATCTGTTATCAGTGAAACAAAAAATATACATAAATTTAACAATTGAATCATCAAACAGTTTAAGGAGATCATTTGTATAAATGTAACAATAAGATACTGATTGATTAAAGAAATTATGTATGGTATATCATAAATAGAAATTAGACATATAAATAGGAAATTAATATTTAGGCATTAATTGAATGAATGGATTTTGTATTTGGTAAGGAACTGAATGGATTTTGTAATGTGACAAGGAACTGAATGAACGAATGAAGTGTTTGTTAATGAATCAACAAATTAATTTATGAATTTAGTATTCGGTAATGAATTGAATGAATGAAAAACAGTTAAAAGATAGAGTGAAGACAATAAAATAAAGTAATTTTAAAGTTAATTTGAATGTTTGTTTATTTAAATGTATATTTTCAAGAAGAGACTAAACCAGCAGGCATGGAAGAAGTGATGGTTTCCAAAGGTTAGAAACCTAATTCTTCTATGGGAATACCAAATTCTACTAATTTGGCTTCGTATACTCTAATAGCATCGTTGTATGCTTTGGTAGCATGGTGAATTGAATATTTTAAATTCTTTATTAAAATATTTTTAGCATCTATAGATTATTAGACTCTTTGCTTAAGTTGTTCATGTAAGTTGTGGTCTAAACCAGCTTGATCGATAATTGAGCGGAGTTCTTCCTCCTAAATTTTTTATTGAAAAACAATTTAAAAAACCAATTTGAATAAAGTAATAATTGAATTACCTTTTAATTATATTCTTTTAATAAAATTTGTAAGCGATTGCTTAAAACATTATTGTTGAGATCTGCATTCTTTTTAACTTCGCTGGTGATGTCTTCGAATTTTCTTTCCAATTCTTGCTTTTCTCTAACAACCTTTCATTTAAAAAAAGTTTTATTAATATTTAATAAAAAGAATTATTTACTTTTTCATATTTTTCATCTAAATCTTTTCCGTCTCTCTCTAACTTTGTAATTTTATCTTTAAGAGTAATGGCCTTTGATTTGAGATTCTGCAGTGACATTTTATGCTATTCATTTAAACATAAATGATATTATTGAAGGTGATCAAAATATATATTTAATTTTACTTTTGCAAATTATTTTAAATCTTCTTTGAGTTTATTACGAATTTCGCGTTATTTTGCTAAAGGTTCTTTAAGTTTATCATTTTCGGCTTGCATATCTGCAACAGTCTTAGTGTTAACTTAAATTTTAGCATAAATTTAAGCAATTCTTTCCTTATGAGCTTTGATTAAATTGAGATTTTCAGCAGTAATATCATTATAGTATTTCTTTAATTCAGCAAAAGCTTTTTCGTGGTTGTTCATTAATTCGTTGATGTGAAGATTTTTTCTTTCTTCCAATTCATGGATTTCAACTTTTAATTTCAATTCCAAGTCTTCTTTAAGTTTAGCTAAACGGTCCTCATACTTAAAAATCAAATTATTAATAAGTTCGTCAAATTTCTTTTATTGAATTTTAAGAAGAGATTGATGATCTTTCTTTTCCTCCTGTACTTATTATATATTTGCCTTTTCCTTTTCCAAATACTCTGATTTCAACTGAGTTTTGAGCGATTTCATATTTTTGGTAATATCTTCAAAGTAGGCATCTTCTTTTTCTTTAGCTTTTTTGCCATCATCTTCAATATTTAAATTGCTCTTTTCTTACTCATACTCTAAATGTTTTACCTATTCAATAATTGAATGAATTTTATTTAATTAACAACAAAAGCTTTTTATAATAAATAGTTGTTATATATTTTGATATACAATCAATGCTGTTAACTGACCAGCCTTAAACCGACAAAAAAAACTTTTTGATTATAAAATAATTCTTTTACCTTTTAGAGAAATACTTTGACATCTATCCTATGTTTACTCTCTTTCTCTTCTGCTTCAGTTTCTTTGTTTGATATTTTAGTTTTCACTTCAGAAATCTCTTTCAAAGTGTTATGATAGAAATTTTCAACCATATCTCTATCCATTTATATATAGTTTCTGTTTGTTCTCATTTCGTTAACTCTCTCTATTTAACAAAAAAAATTTTCAGCCATAATCAAAGCATAATAATTCATAAAAAATAGAAAAGATCTTATCGCTAATAACACAAAATTAGAAACACTCATTTTTGAAATAGTTTATTATAAGATTTGCGTTTCATTATTTAAGGGCTCAAATTATTTAAATCAATATAAATTATAGTTAAAAATGTAATTTAATACCTTTAAGCTTTTCTAATGTCTGAGATAAATCAGCACCAGTCATGGCCATATACTCATCATTAGGTTCCTAATTTCAATTTTATAAAGTTAATTTCAATCAGTTTTGTTTTACATCAAAAATGATTAAATATAATTATTTATTTTAAGTAAATTTAGATGAATTTGTTCATCTAACTTTCCCTATGCTTATTTATTTTTATTATATTTTCTTTAAACTATTTCAATCCATCTAACAACTTAAAATAAAACGAATTTTTATTTAGTTTGCCATTTATTTACCTCCTCTTTCTTTTTTTTACCAGTCTTAGCTTTTTTTGGAGGCATTTTTATGAAATATCAAAATTCAATTATCTATCTATCTATCTATATTCTTTCTTACTAAGATTCTATTTAATTTTCTTGTTTTTTGAATTTATAATAATGATAATCAATTATTTCTTTTCTACATAAAAATATAAAACAATCTAATTATTTATAATTCATTCATTCAATCAATCTATCAATAGTCTTTCATTTAATCACTTAATTATTCATTCATTTTATATTTAATTAATACAAAGTTAAAAAAAATCAATTACCCTTTCATTCAATAAATATAATATAAATAAAAGACTATTTTTTCAATTTATATTTTTCAAACTTTAAATACAGTTTTATTTGTCCATTTTTTAATAAAATTTCACTTGCTTTTCATTTTTGTTTATTTTTTTAATTTCGATCTTGAGATCAAAATATTTCTAATAAAATATTTTAATTTAAATTATGTCTAAATTTTGTACTCATTTTATTATTAAAATTATTTTACAAGTATTTATTTTTTAAAAAACTCTAAATGTGATGACCACAAAATGATATAAAATACAAAATTTTTATTTCATAATAAGTAAATTAGTGTCTATCTCTTCTGTTTATTTTTTGTTTTTTCTTATTTTATTTGTTTATTTATTTGTTTAGTTGTTTGTTTAATTATTTATTTATTTATTTATTATTTTGTTTATTTATTTATTTTTTATTTTATTTATTTATTTGTTTTTAATTTGATTTTTTTCAGCTTTAGAGAGGCTTAAGAGATTTATAATGCGTTTATAGTTAGCGAGTATCTATATGTCTGGAGATGGGTTCCTAGTTTAAAAAAATACTTTTATATATTTAAGGTCAGATACTGAACCTGATACAGGTTAGAAGAGAGAGGGGAAAAAGTATTGTTGGATTGATGAAAAAGTTTTCTTAAGAATGATGATTCTAAGAAAAAAGAGAGAATTCATCAATCCAACAATAGGAAAGGTTATAATCTATGAATATGAGGTTTAAAAACTATTTTATTGGGGGGGTTGGAGCTAGGTACATTCATTTTGTTTATAGTGAGAATTAAAAACTTAAATTTTATATTCAATCGATTATGTTTAGACTTTCCTTTTCTTGATTAATTAATTTTTTTCTTTTTGATTTTTATTTTAATAATTGATTATAACTTTTTCAATCACCTAATTTTCTCTTCAATACAAATTTTTAATTAAAGATCTAACAAGTACATAATTTTCTTTCATAATAGTTTTAAGCTCATCAAATTGACTAATAGGATTTTCTTTCATGTCTCGCACTATTTTATTTTATTTCGAAGTATTAAATAAAAACAAATAAAGAAAGAAGATTGAAATACTAAAATGCTTTGCAAAATAGTTAACTTAATTAAGACATAAACCCTTTATGAAATAATTAATTACTTTCGTTTTTTGAAATCAATTCATTATTTTTAAAGAGTAATCGAAAATGCTTAAAAAAATAAATTAAGAGCATTAAAAATAATTAATTTGATTACCATATTGTTTTATTTGAAATGAAAACCATAATTTTGACTAAAATTGAATTCATTTTTAGAAATAAAATTAATTTTGGGTTAAAATTACAACATCAAAATGTCAAGAGAAAAATAACCAATAAAATTTAGATTAAATTAAATTTTTTTGTTTATCAATCAAATTCAAATATATTTTTCAATATTTAATTTAGGATATGTCAGTCAATCTTATTTACAATTATTATAAGCTTATGAGTATCAATTTTGAATTAATTTAAATAAATTTGATCAGTCATTTTTTCAATGAAAAACATAATTTTTTTGTAGAAAATTGGATTCATTTTTGGGTGTAAAAATAATTTTAGATATTTGAATAATAAGGTGAACAATAATCAATAAAATTTCGATTAATTAAATTTATTTTTCTAAAATAGTATTTAAATCAAATTTTTTTATGATTTAATTAATATTTAATTTACAAGAATATTTAATTAAGTCTTATTTACAATTTTTATAACTCTAAGAATTTAATATAAGTTTTAATGAATAGTTTAATATCTCATTTTGGTTAAATATTTATTTTAAAAGAAAATCTTTATTTAAAAAGAATTTCTTGGTAGCTTGTTTATTTATAAAACACTCATTTTTAGTTTGATATTTTTTATGGTTTATACTTATTCTGTAAACCTATTTGGTTTGTTTCTTAATCTTTAAAATTTGTATTTTATGAATTCAGCTCTTATCTTAAATAATGGTTTTTCATATAAGCATGGGCATTAGTATTTTATAAATGGTTCTGAAGTACATGGTCTTGGCGATGACTCATCATAATATTTTTAGATACATTGATAAAAGGTGAGTAATCTCGAGGTTTTAATACTTTTTTTTATAAGTTAACCTAATGTGCTTAATCAACTGCAGAATATTTAACAACATTTTCTTGTATTTCAAGTAATCTGGGTTAAGGATTTTCTGTTTATTTTGTTTGGTAAATCATGAAATCAGGTTTTTTGCTTTCTAATTAGAGTATTTTATCTCTGATAATTCCATTTTTCTCTTTATTTAATCTATTGAAGAGATAACTAAACTCTTTGTTATTTAGAATGAAGCCACATTGATTCTATGTTTATTTTTGATCCTACTGCTCACTGAAATACTACTAAACATTATAGAAATCATCATCTTATTTTATATTTTTATCTTAAATATTTTTATTACTCTCTAAATTGTAGTGATCATAGTTAGATTATTAGCTGTGCTAGCTTTAATGGCCACCTTAAAGAGATAAACACCTTTTTTTAGTATTTATATTTGCCTAATGGATTTTCTTACTATTTTCTGTTATATTAGCAAGTTCTTTAATTGTAATTTAAATATCTTTAGACTATTTTGGCATCTCTATGTGAGTGGAGTTATTTCCAGAGTCGAAAACTTTATGTTTTATCATCCTCAGAGAATTTTCAACTAATTTTTTCTAGTTATTTATAGGTGGCTCTCTAAAATTCAATTAATAGTCTTTTGAAAGCAATGTTTTTTACTCCAGTCTATCCATTTAATTAATCTTATATTAATACAATTTACAAACTTGATAATAAATTATTATTTTTCAGTTTAGAAAAATTAAAAGAATCAACCAATTAATTAATAAATGGATGGATTATATTTTATGATGAAAATTAAAATTAATATTTAACTCTTGTATCTTTCCATCAATCAATAAATAAATTATTTCACATTTTACGAGATTTTGTTTTCAAATAAAATAAATTTTTTTAAAGTAAATTGTCTTCTTAAACTCATTTTAATAGTGAAAATAAAAAATTTATGATATTATCAAATTGATCATCCTTTATATCATCTTGAAATTATTTTAACTTTATTCTACAAATCTGAGAATTTAAATTATTCATTTGCTTTTTGAAAATTAAAATAAAAGCACATTTATTTAAATAATTTTTGGTAATTACCTCAAAGTTAAGGTTATTTTTTGAAATTATTTTTTTGGAAAATTATAACTTATCCACCTTAAAAAAGAAATCAACTTTTACTTTGAGACAATTAAGCTTTGAGCAACTATGGTATTTACCTTTTTAAAATTTCTCTAAATTGGTAATTATTTGATTTATGGTAAGATGATAAATTAATAATTTGCAAGAAATATTCAACTAAAAATATTTTTTTTTAAATTTTGAGCAAAAAGTAATTATTGGTATAGTAAAATTAAATTTTATTACAAGTAAGATATTATTAGTTATGGGCTTAAAAAGAGCCAAAATATTAAATTAATTAAATTTTTTAAACTAAATCCCAAATAAAAAAATAAATAAATTTTAGTTAGAAATTTATTTGGAAAAATGTTGAAAAGTAAAAAGAACTTTATCACTCATTTCAGTAGTAAGAATTAATTTACTAATATAAGTGAAAAAAACTTTAATGGTAATAACAACTAAGATGACTTTATAACTCCTTAAAATGGGTTTAAATACTAATACCAAAATAAAATAAATTTACAAAATGAAAGTGATAACTTAAATCACTCATCAATATAAAATAAGTAAAAAAATTTGATTCTTCAAGAACTTCAACAAAATTTTTCTAGTAGAAACAAAAATTAATATTAGTATATAACTCCACTATTAAAGTAAAACCTGCTGAATCATACTTACAATAACGCACTCACTGATTCTTTTCTTAAAACTGATAGCTATTAACAATCAAATGATGAATCATAAAATAATAATGATCATTAATCAGCTTTTCATATGAATAATTATTTTAAACTTTAAAAAATGGGTTTTCAATTTATCAATTAACCAAATACAGGCTTTGAAAGAAACTAAAGTTCTGATTCAAACGATATGAATGATGAAAATTATTCTTCATCTGAATACAGGCAGGATCAAGATATCATTAAAAGAAAACTCTTTAGGGATGAAAGGGATGAAACAATTAGAAAAACTGAGAATACTCCTGAGCATTTCTATGATAAAAATATTTTTTAATCTGATTTAAATGAATATGAAGATTAATTTTAAAATCTAAGTTTGAATTAAAAAGATGATAATAAAATAGCAGACATACAATTTTTAAATATTTATGAAAATAAATAATGTTTTGAAAATCTCTCAAACTTAAACTACTAAAATTGTGAAACAAGCAGCTTTAATTTTTCTCAGTAATTCAACAACAACATCAGATAACAAAGAACTTAAATTTAAAATAATTAAAACAATTTCGGATGGTTAAATTTCAATTAATCCAATTAAGATTTCTCAAAATAAATTCAAGATAAAAATTTTGCTTAAAATATGTACAATAAATTCATAGATGAGGAAAATTTCTCATAGAAATCAGACGAAGTATAGTAATTAAATGGGAGCTAGTAGTATATCATAAGTAAATAAAATTAAAATTATGCAGAAACACAATATAAAGACTTATAAAATAATCTCATTTTAAATAATTAAATAATAAATTTATTTTAAAGAAATTAAAATTATCTTCTATTATAAGATAGTGAAAAAAATAATTTTGATAACTTTATTAACTAAATAGATTATTCAAATAATTAACATATTCAAAATATTAGCCAAGACAACTAAAATTTGTATAGTCAAGATGGTAAAATAAATCAATTAGAATATACAGAAAACAAATCATTTGGTAGTTAATTTTTGAGTTGCTAATAAAATAAAAATAAAATAAAGAATATGTTTTCAGATGAGCAAGATAAGTCTTAAAAAAAATCAGTACTTCTTGAATAAATTTAAAGTTCTTCTATTAACCCTTTATTCAGTTAAACTAACTCAAAAAAATCTTCAAAGAAATAATCACCTTACTAAAGCCTTTCAGAGAATAAACTAAGTTTTTACATTGATTCTATAAAATCTTAATTTAAAGGCAAGTAATTTTTTAATTCTGAGAAAAATAGCAAGGAAGATATAATCTAAAGTCAGGAGTGTTATTAAATTTAAAGTGAATAACTGTAAGCTGATTCCTCTAAAGAAATAAAATAAATGACTTCAAAGTAAAATAAAATTGCTATAAAAAGGTAGCCATTTTTTAGTGAATAGTAAAATGGTTTAAGGCAGAAAAAAATAGAAAAAAATAAAGCTTGTTTATTTACAGATTTAACTTCAAAATAAAATAAAATCAATTAAAATTTAGAATTTTACACAAATTCAGAATTTAAAAATATTCCCTTATCTATAGCAGAAGAGTAAGAAGAATATGATGACGAAGAATAAGAAGAAGAACAAAAATTTTAGGATATTTTAGGTACCTAATATAGCTAAGTAAAAATGGAAGAAGGTTGGTAAAATTAAAAAAAAACAGATAATCTTGTAGAAAATTTAATTTAAAATAAAACAATTTCATAAATTGATAATGAAAATTTTAATTAGTAAATTAATTTTGATTATATTGATAAAGAAGATGATGATTAAAATATATTCAAAGATAATATTTTTAGTAGTAACAGAAATATATTTTCAACAGATAAAAGGCTATTTTCAGCAGATAAAAGACTATTTTCAACAGATAAAAAGCTATTTTCAACAGATAAAAGGCTATTTTCAACAGATAAAAGGCTATTTTCAACAGATAAAAGGCTATTTTCAAACCAAGTTCTGCAGAAATCAAAACAGCAAAAAAAAGAAAATAAAATAAATTCAAACAAAAATAGTCTTTCACTATTTTCTAAATAAGGAAGAAAAGGAAAAGATATTTTCTAGTCTGAAAGTAAGTTAATAAACAAAGAAATAACAGAGTAAGCTGAAATATATAGACAGCACATAGTAGCTATTATTGAAAATCATGCAAATTAAGTTGGTTTCGCAGCTTTTAATGTGTAAACAGGATAGATAAGTATTAGTCAAATAGTGGATAGATTGACTTATTTGAATACAACTTCTACTATATTTGCATTTTATCCTCTTGAAATCATTTATTCTAACACATAAGCCAGTAGTTATTTAGTAAAAATTTTATAATAGTAGCTCCCTCTTACAAAATTTACTTCTGTGAAAAGAAACTATTTTGATGAAACGAAAGGAGAATCTATCCTGAAGAAGAAAAGTTCAAGCTAACTTTTTAAGTTGGAAAATCTTTATGTGGCTTTAGCAGCTCTTAATGCTTTAAGTATTTATAGTTTTTTTTATTCTTTTATTGAATAGAATTATCATACAAATTATTAATTTGAGTCGAAAAAATTTAGAGGAAATTAATTTTGAAATAAAAAATGTTTATTTTTATATAGTTAATCATATAGAAGTTACTCAAGAGCTTTATCTTTCGAAAGAACAACTTTAAATAGGATTTATAAAGATGGATAGTCTTTTGGTCATGGACTACAAAACTGCTTTAGATTTGGAATTATTGATTTAATAATTCACCTAAAATGAAAATGGTAGTCTTATAAGTTTATTCAAGGTTTCTACAGTAGCAGGTAAGAGATTGCTAAGGTCAAATTTATTGTAGCCTTTGAATGATATTAAAATTTTGGAAGATAGACAAAGTGCTGTTTATGAATTGACAATGCATTAGGACTCTATTGTAACCTTTCAAACAATATTAAAGAATTTCAAAGATTTTGAAACTTCAACTGTTAAATTTATTCAAAAAACAAAAGAATTAGATGCCAATAGAATAAGGCAATATTTAATCCACATTTACAAAATATATGAATTTCTTAAAAAATTGTCTCGCTTTAAAATATAACTTTAAATATTAAATTTATAAAATAAATATGTAAATGAATTAAAAGATTTACTATGTGATCAAAAACTTGAGTAAATTAAAGAATCAATTAAATAAAGCCTAGATTTATCTTATCTAGAAAATGTCTAAAATTAGTCTTATAAGCCTTAAGACCTTGTAAATTATTTATTCTTTTTGTAGATTTTAAAAATTAACAATTTTAATTTCTAAAAAAAATATTTACCTGCAAACTCAAAATTAATGTGCCTATTATTTAAAAATTTAAACAAAGGCAATATTTAATTAAGATTTAGATTAAATTTTTAAAATTGAATTTTGATTTTAATACTTTGTTAATATAAATAAAGGTATATTTTATTTTAAAAGCAGAAAATAATGATTTGTTAGAGATTGAAAGAACGAAGTTAGTGAGCATATAGAAATATGCAAAAGACATATTTTGCGAGTATTAAAATAAGCTGGTAGGATATGCTAGTTTAGAACTAAAAGAGAATGAAAACAGAGGGTACTATCTGGTAGCAAGAAAGGCAAAGGAATAAAGTTAGAATATAAACTAGAAAAAAATAGAAGATATAATAGAAGAAAATTTAATAGAAGTGAATGAAAATAAAATAGGTAAAAACATTTAAATAACGTTTGTGACTTAAATATTTGCAGAGCTATCAAATCGAATTAAGGAGACAAAATATACTCTTATTTTACAGACTCAAAAGATTATAAAACAAATAATACCATTTATACAAAACTCCTTGGGTATTCTTTTTCAAATAAACTCTTTAATAGCTGAGATAGATGTTTGCGTTTCCTTTGCAGATTTTTATTATTCATTTTCATCTGAAGAAACGCCTCTGAGTTTGCCAAAACTTGTTGATTAAGAAATAAATATGTTAATACTTGATGATTTTTATCATCCTTTGCTTGTTTATAATAACAAAGATTAGTGGAGAAGATAAAATTCAAATTAAGCTGGGTAAAATTTGGGTTTTGGTCATAACAATATTTATATTCAAAAAAATAGCATTTGCATATCTGATTTAAATAATCTTCAACTATTTTTGGGGTAATAAAATTGTGGGAAATCTTTATTAATTAAAAGTCTAGCAATTATTCAAATTATGGCATAAATAGGCTGCTATGTACCAGCTAAAAGTAGTGTGATATCACTTAAAAACTTGATTCTTTCTAAGTTTTATTCTACTGATAGCATAGAAGAGAAGCAGAGTTCATTTACTTCTGAACTTTAGCAACTAGATTTTATCTTAAAGTCAAGAGTTTCAAGTAACCAACAAATAACTTCTCTTTAAGCCAGTGAAGGAATAGCTCTATCTAAATCAAAGTAAATTTAATTTATTTTTAATTAAGTCTTGCAAATTAATAAAATTAAATTAAGGGATAAGACTATTATTTTGATAGATGAGTTTTGTAGCAGCAGCTAATATGAAGATAATATATCAATAAGTCTTGCATTTCTAGAAGAGATAACAATCTCCTTCCCAAAGAGCTTTATGCTATGCGCTTCAAAGTACTATGAGCTAGTTCAGATGACATAATTTTACAATAATGTTGAGTACTTTTTTATTAATTAGGACTATCAACTAAAGGAGTTGAGTGAAAATGATTAAGAAAATAAAATGCATGATTTTAGTGAAACAAGTTAGATTCTTTATAGCTGCTTGAGCCCTATGCTCAGTCAATTTATAATAACCAACTCATTAAAAAAAAGCTTAGAAGAAGATGCTCTATTTCTAAAAATAGACTAACTGCATGTTTAAAATAAATCTTTAAATAAATTAATAATAAAAGATTTGGTTAAATTATTCACTAACAAATGTTGAAGGATAATTCGAATGTTTCCAAACCTTTTTAAAGAATAACTTTTTTATATTATTTTGAGTCAAACAATATAAATTAATTTCGGAAATAAAATTATTTAGTGAATTTCCAAATAAGTTATTTGCTTCTTAATAATTTTAATTTTATTTCTTGATCCTCAATTGAGTACAATATAGTATTTTTTTGATAAAATGGATACTGAAGTACTCTTTCCCTTTAAACCTAATCAAAATTTAAGTTTATCAACTTAGTTTGCTTATATTTATACAACTAGCATTTTTAGCACATCCTCATAATAAAATGTTTTTACTGGTCTGTAAGCTCCAAAAAGTAAATAAAAGTGTATAGTAAAATTTGAGTTTAGTTTAAAATAGTTAGAAATATTTAGTACAAACAAAGAGTAATTTGAAATAAGAATAAATAATTACAACTTTTAGTAATATCAAAATGAAAGAAGAGTATTTAAAAAATATGATTTTTAAATGATTAGTTAATTAGCTGATAGATAAATTAGTTTATTTTATTAATTATTTGTTTAATTTAGTTATTAATTTAAGTTGGAAAATGGATAATAAGTATTTCTAGCTACTAATTAATTCAATAGCTAACTAAAAGACAAAACAACTCATTAATTATAAATTGAAATTTAAATTAGGTAGAAATTATTAATGTGCGTGTGTGTATGTATGTGAGCGGGTTTGGTTAATTATTTTTATTTATTATTTGAAATTATTTCATTTTATATAATCAATGTCCTTTTTGTGTTTTTTATTTTAATTTAGAGAGTCTTTATTTTTAGTATTGCCACCTGACTTAGTAGCAAAATATATTTGAATTATCTAGCTTTTTATTTTTATTTTATAAATCAATTTTTCACTTTGATCTATTCCTTTTGCTTTTACTTATTAGGATGATTATTTGATTATGATTATGATGAAGAGGAAGAGGATCTATATCTACTTCTTTTTTAACTTCTTTTATTGCTTTGATTTTTATTTTTTTTAGAATGATATTTTTTGGAGCTTTTAGCTCTTGCCTTTTTATGATAAGATTGTTAGGAAGATGAAGACGATGAGCTACGACTAGATTAACGGGACTAGGGAGAAGAAGATGAAGATTAAGAGGAGGAAGAGGAATGGTGAGAAGAAGAAGATGACGATGAAGAAGATGATGTGTTGTTAGATGTTGATGATGATCTCTGATGTTTTTAGAATCTGTTATATCTCTGTTGATTTTGATTAGAATTATGCTTTTTTTAATTATGATCTTTTTTTGATCTTGATCTTGATCTCTATTTATGTGGCTTTTTCTCATTTCTCTCTCTCATAGTCTTTTCAACACTTTATGAATCTTCATAATAGCTTGCATTTTTTTATTGCTCTTAATTACTTTTTTGTTAGACACCTTAATGATTGATTTAATTTGTTTATCTGTATTACTGAGAATAACTACTACTTTAATCATCTGATTTAGTATTTTGACTTTCGTATTTGACTTTTTAGTTGTTTTTGAGATTTTACTTTTCCTGTTCCTATTCTTTATCTAAAATACCTTGATGCGTCTTGGCTTGGTTTTTTTACTTTTATTAAAAAGTCAAGTCCCCGTTTGAGTCAGAGGAATTGCTACTATTTGATCTGCTTCTTCTTTCTTTTGAGTTACTAAGAGAAGGTGGGAATGACGACTGAGAATGTCTTTTGGTGCTTTTGTATTGATTGCTCCTGCTAGAATCTGCTGTTTCTCTTGATAAAAAATTAAAATTAAAAATAATATTAAGCTATAGATTTGCTATCTAAAAAGAAAGGATGCGCTTTGATCAAAATGATGAATATTAATTAAATATTGCAGGTGCTTAAGAATAGTTAATGAAATAGATATTTAATTTTTGTTTCTTTTTTGTTTTCTAAAAATTAATTAATTGATAAAAAAATTAATTTTCATTTGAATGCTTTGAAGTAATTATTTAACAAAACTTAATACGAAGACGAATTCTTCTTATTTTTATATCAGATACTCATTTCTCCTATTTTTCGAGCTCATTTTTTATATTACCATTCGCTTTAAAATTATTTCAAGCATCAATTTTCCTATTTTCTTTGTTACTTTTGTTTTATTTATTTTAATTAATTTATATAATATAATACCTTTATGGACTTTTACCAAAGTAAGGGCCTTTGTGTGTTTCTCTTGGCTCATCTCTTTTTGAAAGCATAATTTTAATTTCTTTATTTTTGATCATCTTTCCATCAAGCCCTTCGATTGCTTTTAACGCATCAGAGTTCTTCAAGAATTTGACAAACCCAATACCTCTTGGGATTTTCTAACCCTTTTGCTGCTAGCTGTATGGCTCATAGCAAATATTTGCATATTCAACTTTGCCATATGCGCCAAAAATTTTTTTTAGTTGCTGATCGGTCACTTTATGGCTTAAATTAGAAACATAGAGACAACTTCCTGTAAAAAATACATCAAAAAAGAATAAATATACTTCAAAAATGTAAAGAAAAGAGAAAAGCATACCTTTGTTGGATTGTTCCATTAAATTTTTGTCTGAAGAGCTTCTTTTTTACTTAGAATTCTTAGTTTAATCTTGAGGAATAGAGCTAATCTATGAATAATTTGATTATCTATTGAATGTTTTCTGGAGATTCCTTTCATCAAGCACACTCTAGCCTGATTTTTTAGGTGAAGCTGAACCCTAATCGATAATTTCTTATTTATATTATAAAAATTATATAGATATCTAACAAGGAATGCTTAAATTAAAGTATAAGTGTTGTCTTTCTACTTTTTCTTTTTTAAAAACACAAACAAATTGATAATTTGAAATTATCTTACAAATTCTATGCAGTTCTCAGTCCATAAATTTTTAAAACTTAAATACAAAAAATGATTTTACACTATAAATTGCTCTAGTCGCTGTTGCCAATAGGTAGCATGAACTTGCTGACGAATGTAATCTGATCACTCAAAGCTAAAATTTATATTAGCTCTCTAGCTATCAAAACTTTATTCTTCTAATTCTTTTAATAAAATATGCAATATAATTAAAGATTATCTCTTTTTTTTGCACATAATTATCTCTATTAATAGCCAAAGGACTTTGTTTGAGAGTGATTGCTATTTTTCTTGCCTTTTTGATTAATCTAATTCAATTTCTTTGATTTCTTTAGTTGTCTGCTTGCTTGGATGCTTGTATGCATATATTTTCCTTTTATTTTTTATCTCCTTTCCCTCTTAACGTTAGCGCAGTGAAGGTAAACGAATAAATGAGCAAATCAGCAAGTGAGAGAATGTGTGAAGACTGTAATCCTAAATAATTATAATATAGTCATTTTTAAACTGGTTTGTAATTTTTACTCTTATGATATAGAATTTACCTGAAATTATAATCTAGCTTTTATATCACTCCCACTGTGCTTTTGGATACCCCTATTTAGATAATTTTAAAAAATAAAATATTTTTTTAACAAACATAAAAAAAAATAAATAATTTTCATCAATCATTGTCATAATATTCATTTTAACTTTTGAGATAATTTTCTATTCAACTATAAAATATTCAATCTAATTCTTTTAATTGAATCATTGATTGAGTCATTTTTTACAAAAAATTAAAATTTTTGATGTTTCTGTTGTTGTGTGTAAATAGTTTTCCAAACAAATAAAATAGAGTAAATGAGGGACTTTTATGTTCAAAATAAATTTCAAAATTATTTGTTGATTTAAATTTAATAGATTCATTGAAAAATTACCTTATCATATCATCTAAACTTAACACTGTCTCAAATTTAAATAAAAATAATTCATAATAAATAATGAGTCTTTTGTTTTGTTTCTTGTGAGCACTTCTTTGATACAAAAGAGCTAGAACAGTCAAATAAAAGAAGAAAGATCATTTAAATTGAGATTCAATCCCCATAGAAGAATTTTTTGTTTTCAAAATAAGCTAAATAAAATTAGTTTTTAACATTATAATTAGCATCTCAAGAATACTTGTTAGTCCTTGGATTACTTCTACTACGACTTCGAGATTTACTAAGGATTTGCTTTTTCTCATAATCGTCAATAAATGACTTTTAAATAGAAAAGCAATTTTGATTCATCTATTAATTTTGTCTATTTAGCCTAAAATTTGAATTACTTTTATTTAAGAATTATGAATGTGTTTATTTATCTCTTGTGTTTTTTCTTTAGGCTCTCTGCTTATTTGAGTTGTTTGGATTGTAATTAGAAAAATACTTAACATCCTTTTTACTCATCTTGTCAGTACTTGTTTGTTCTTTTGAATTGTCTCTTTTAGATCTATTTTTAGAATAATATGAATCTTCAAACTCATCTTTTAACCAATTCAAATTTCCTTTTTATCTATTTGGGTTATAAGTTAATTAAAGTTAATGAAATAATCTTCCATTTTGATATGGTTTTAAATTAATTTTCTTACTAATTCTTTTTATTAAAGCTGTGTCCTATTCTGTAGTAAGGTCCTTCTTTTGATTGTCTAGGCTCTTCTCTTCTTGCAAATTCTATTTTTATCTCTTTCCCCTTTATCTTTATTTCCTTGAGCTAATTTAATGCCCTTTAAGCATCTTTCTCTTTATAAAATTTAATGAAGGCATATCCAGCAGGTATTTTAATTCCTTATTGCTGCTAGCTATAAGGCTTGTAGCATAAATTAACATATTCAATCTTTCCATGCTCTTCAAATAGTTTCTTTAGATTCGATTCAGTCACTTTTTCACTCAAATTTGCTATATATAAACACTTACCTTTACATTTATATTATTAAAAAAATTAAAGACATCTACTCATTAATTAATTATTTTATACTTATTTATTCTATTTTTTGGTTTCTTGATGGCGAGTTAGAAAATTTGTCTCTTCTTGTATTCTTCCGATGATTAGACTACTGTGATGACTAGGAGGATGATGATGAAGAAGAAGAGCGAGATGTCTTAGATGATTTTGATGAAGAAGAAGATGATGAAGAGGAAGAAGATGATGAGGAGGAGGAGGAGGAAGAGCGGGAGGAACTAGAAGAAGATATAGAAGACCTGGATTTATTCATTTAAGAAGATTATCTTCTAGAAGAAGGTGATGTATTTTAGCAAGAGTATTTTGAAGACATTGATTGCTGTCTTTCATTAAGTTACTGTTTACTTCTTAATAATTGAGTGCCATTTTGTTTTGTAAAAGAATCTAAATTATCACATATTTTAGGTTGCTGCTAAGAAGTACTATTTGTATTATTTTGTGAAAACAACTAAATGCTTTCAGATAAGACTTCATTATCTACAAACATTCATTCTTTTTATAAAATTATTTTAGATTATTCTGGGAGTATTTATTTTCGAATTATATTTTTTTAATTTTAAAAAAGAAGTAAAGTGAACTGAAATCATTACATAATTTTAATGCGATCTTTCTACTTAGATGGAAAAAAACTAATCTGTTAATATCGCCTAGCAAAAAAATATCAATTTTTAATGTAATAAAGCTAGCTTACAAAACTTCTTTAAAGATTTGAGAGTAAACTGTTTACAGTTATGTATTTATTTATGTGTTACTTTAATTATTAATGTCAGAGATTTAATGCTTTTTTAATAGCTTTAACTTTTATAATTTTCAAACTCTTAATTTTTAATCTGCTATTTGTTTATCAATTCCTTAGGATTTATTTTCACAAATAACAAGAACTCTTGCCTAACCTTAAAAACCTATTAATTTTTTACATTTTTGAAGAAAGATTTTATATCATTAAACCAAATCAGCTCCACTTCATTTTCCTATCAATTAAAAAATATATAGAGATAATTTAATTACGCATAACAATCAACTTTTTTAAATTATCTCACTTAAATAGTTATATATGTCATTTATCTGCATCAAAAAATTTTAATTAATGTCAATAATCCCTTTCATTGATTTAATCTTAATTATTCATTATTTTAATTACCTTTCAGGCAAATAGTAAAATTATTTTATTGACATAACTTACAAAAAAACAACTCTTCTTTTTAAGTAATAATACATTAATTAAAAATAACAAAAATAAAATTTCTTTATCAAAATATAAATAATATATTTATTTAAAAATTAAAGAGAAAGTTGATCTTAATTATAAAAATTATTAATTAACGTTTGTTGAAAAAATAAGTTCATAACAAAAATAGAAAATACTTCTTCTTTAATTGCTAAAATTATTTGTTATTTTCAATGTTTCTAAAAAAATAAAATTATTTTTATCAAAATTAATGCAATTTAATGAAGGATAGACACTAAACATATTAGAACTTTTTATTCTTTGTTGGCATCAAATATATATATTTTGTTTTTAGATTTTATACTAACTTATAATTAAATTGGATTTAGAATAAGAAAAAAAGATTGAAAATATTATGCTTAAGCACTTGAAACCCTTGGAGATATTTTTAAACAAAAAAATTATACTTATTGTTTATTTTTTATTTGTTTAAGAAAAAAGTAATTATTACAACAGTAAAAATAAATTTTATATTTTTAAGTTTTAAACAATTTTTAAAGAATTAATTTATTCAATGAAAAAAATATTATTAAAATAAATCATTATTTTTAAATTTTGTTTATGCTAATTTCCACAGAAAAATAATTTATTTAAACAGAATTTTCATTTTTTTAGGGAAGAATAGCTATAATATGTATAATAGATTTCAGTTAAATTGATTTGGGATAAGAAACTCAGAATACAAAAGAAATAAATATTATAATTTGCTATTTTGATAGAAAGATGGATAGATAGATAGATAGATGGATATTCATTCAACAGAAAATTAAATAATGCTAACTTAATTTTTGGTACTTTCATAGTAGTCATTATAATATAAATAGCACTTACTTCTATTTATAAAAATTAATAATTTGAAAAATAAGTACATTATCATTCTATTAAGTTTTAAATGCAGGTTTAACGTTTTAATCAGAGAGGCTTAAGCCAGACAAGATCAATTTCACCTAACCCAAACCAAGAATTTAGATAGGTTCTTAAAGTCTCTCAACAACAAAATATGTTTGATCCAAACTATAGCCAACAACCACCTTTATTGACAAAAGTTTAGATTAAACAAAGAATGATTCATAAACCAAAAGTAGCAGTTGTTGACCTAAGCAACTAAATTTTAGCAGCTAAAGAAAAAGAAAATGCAATTGTTTATGGGACTCACTATAAATAAAATAAAATAATTCCAAATTAATATTTAAAAACAGAAGGATCCATGCCAAGTGATGATTAATAAGTGCTTCCATTTTAAGCTAGAGGCAATAAATTTAAGAAGAATGTAGTTCATAAACAAATTGATTTAAGTGGAAACATCAATAGAAGTTTCTCAAGGGAGAGCATCAGAAATGTAGTAAGCCCACCTCAAATTTAAGTAAATACATAATTAACACGCTAGAATTCCCTTTAGTAAAGAGATTAAATTTCATTAAGTAACTCTACTAGCCAATATATAAGTTAAACCAAATATGTTTAATACATAGCTCCGAAAACTAAACTTAATCTAAATATTGGAGTATGCAATCAGAGTTAGACAAACAAATCAAGTTAATTCAATTTAAATAATATCTCTATCAATGCAAGCTTAAATAATTCTATTAACCTTAATAACTCTTTTACTATGAGAGGTAATCTTCTTCCTTCGAAACCTATTTTACTTGGGACTTTTAGTGAAGCAAGTACTCCAAGCAACAAAGTTCTACAAACAATATAGCATTAATAACAACCAAAGGCTCACCAATTAACTACCTAATAGCTCATCTAAAATTATTACCATCAGCCTACATTTTTCTAAAAGTAAAGCTCATATTAATAAAATCCCCACATATTGAAAGAAATAATCCCAATAGCAAGAATTAATAGCCATGTAAGAGACAATTCGTAAGTATCTGTTAATACTACTAGCAGTTAAAACTAATACAAAACTTTTACAACTTACTTCAATAGAAATGATAATTTAAGCAATTTCATTAATAATTCTTAAAATTCAATAAACAAAAGTTACGAGTAAATAAATGTTGGCTCTACATTTTATGATGGTTAAAATAAAACACAAAACCATATAAATGTTATGAATCTTATTTAAAATAGAGATTCTTTTTACTCATAAAAATCTTAAGCACAACCGGGTAGTCTAAACCTTTCTGAAAACCAAAACAACTTTGAATTAAAAATTAATTAGCAGTTGAATAATTCAACAGAAATCAGAATAAATAATATTGAAATTAAAGAAGTAATTCATTCAATTCATTCATTCTTTACTTTATATTTATATTTATTTTTTTAACAAAGCCAAACAAACTCCCAAGCTCAGACTAGAAAAACACATCAAAGAATTTAGCTCAACTTTGCAACAGCTAAGATGAAAGTGATGCTTAACTCAATATGATAAATTAGAATTTGTTGAATTCAAATAATTAAAACAAGGGACAAAAGGAATAAAAAAATTAAATAAATGAAAGCGCTAAAAAAGTCAAAGAAGATTTACAAAAAAATAGTTTTAAAGACTAAGATGATCAAAAAGAATTTAAATTATTTAAAAAATTCGCATCTAATAATTTTTAAGTTGAGTTAAATTTTAAGTAGAATGTTTTTTCTTTTGCAGGTGATAGCTTTTCAAATCAGATTTAGGAGGCAGAGAAGTCTTTAAACTAAAAGTTTATTATGTTCACATGTAAAATATTTTAAAAACAGGAATAAAATTTAACAATTATTTATAAATTAAGAAAATCTCTTCTTAAATAAAGAAGATTTAGCTAAAATGATAACTATTGAGTTAGATTACAAATAAATCACTTCAGAAATTATCAATGAGAATCCTTAAAAGTGGCTAATTAAGTACTAAAACTCTTGCTCCTATGAAGGAAATATAGATTAGAATACAAAATAAAGATAAGGGGTTGGTAAATTTATCTTTAGTAATGGTTACTAATATGATGGCGATTGGCAAAATGATAAATTGAATGGAGTAGGAACAGTTACATCAGCATCTGGAAGAGTTATTTATGAAGGTTAATTTAATGATAATTGCATAGAAGGAAAGGGCATACTTTATCAGCTTATGTTTGATTAAGCAACTAAAATTAACTATAAAAATTTATGCAGCTAAAGCAAATATGTAACAAGATATGAAGGCTAATTCAAAAGAAATCAAAAGGAAGGTTTTGGTATGATGTATTACTCATCAGGAGAAAGATTTGTGGGATTATTTTAAAATGATGCTGCAAACGGACAAGGTTGCTTCTATAATGAAACAGAAAAAATAGCAGGTGAATGGAAAGAAGGTATTTTCATTCGTTACAAGCTATGATTTATAACAAATAGTTAAATAATCATCAGAAAAATAAATTAAAGTTACAATATTCAAAATAATATTCATAAATAAATTAAATGAATTATAAAAATTTGTGTATTAGATTATTATTTTATATTTATTTACCTAATAAAATATAAAAAAGGGTGGTTTGTAATGATAAGTAGTATGTTATTTCTTGTATAGATTTATTAATATATTTTTGTAAATATCAAAATTTATTCATTATTTTATTTTCTAATAAATTTTCCAATTTCCTTCTTAATATTTCTAAACTAAAAATTTTAAAAAGCAACAAATATGATTTTATTGACCGCAAGATGGCTAAGAATAAAATTTTATTCATTTAAATTTTTTTTTTTTCATGAAATAAAATTACTATTGATTCAAAAAAAATACATTTTCTTATTTACTTTAACAAATTAACTATTACCCATTTGAATTTTTATTTTGTAAATTATTTTTAGAAGAATAAAATAAATAAAAAATTTTAATAGTTTAATTATAAAAGTTGTACCAAAAAAAACAAGCTTTTCTATGTTGTAGATTGAGATTATAACTTGAAAAACTAACTCTTATAATAAACTAAGAAGGATATTTGAAATAGTAAAGAAGAATTTATCATTAAAATATTTGTGTTGCTACTTCAAAATGTAGATATTAAAATAAGTTTCAATATTTTTAATTTAAATATTTTAAAATGCTTATTTTTTTAAAAAATTCACTTTTTTCACTAATTTTTTTTGGTTTTAACACTTGATCAACTCTTTAAAAAAATAATTTTTAAATATTGTTTAATTTACAAATAAATTGCATGAATTTTGTAAATATTTAAAACATTTTATTACTTTTGAATATTTTATGAGTAAATAGATATTTTATTTTCTATTTCTAATTTTAATATTTTGTACTGTTTTTGATGTTTGATAATTATCTATTTACTTGAGCCTTTCTTTCTTTTCAAATAATTCAGCTCAATCACTCAATGATAGATTGAATTATTTATTTTTTTTATTTTATAGTGTTAGAAGAATAAAATGAAGTTATTAGAATTGCTTGAATGTATAAATGTTTTGCTGATGCCTGTTTTTATGAATTTTTTAGAGTATCTTTATCAAAAAATAAAATTTTTTAATTGAAAAAATACATCAAGTAAATTATAAACTTTGCATACTAAGATTAATTAATTTTTATAAAATTTGTTTAGTAAACAAGCCATTAAGTCTACCAAAATAAAAATAGTGTTCAACTCAATAAAAAAAAGCTCCAAGCAGTGATTAAAATTATTATAAAAAGACATATATAGCATTAAAATATATTTGAGAATGTTTAGTTCAAAGTCAAATGAATCAAATTAGCTTTATTGTGCAAAACACAATCAAAAATAAATTCGCTTTATCTGCTGTTTTGATGGTTGTAACTTTGGCAATCTGATATGCGATACTTGCCTAACCAATGATCCAAGACATATGCAATAGCACAAAAGCTATGTTTCAGATACCAATCGCTTCTTTGATACTTAAACTAAAATGATTTAGAAATTGCTTCCTTCTATTGCAGAGTCAGTTCAAGATTTAGATAAAAATTTTAAGGAATATAATTAAAATTGCGATAATGAAGTAGCAGAAATAGACAAAGATTTTGCTGAAATTTTTAAAACGTTCTTTAATATTTCTGAAGCAGCAAAAAATTTCATGAAGGATCAAATAAGAAGTAATAGATTTATATTAAAATAACACTCATTTCAACAAATTAATTTCTAAATATTATGAAATGAGTGAATCATAAAATTATTATCAAACAATTTATTTTTTTTAATCCAAAAAAGCTGAGGGAAAAAAGTTCTAGCCAAGACTGTAAGACCTTCAAAATAAATTATAGGAACTAAACCAAACAAAAAAGAAGGATACGAATATTTTCAATATGATTTTTTCTAGGGATAATGACGAAGTAACAGCATCATCTTAGGAAGAATTAGTTGCAAAACTTATCAAGAAAAACGGTCCTTTAAACTTGATCAGAGCAGAATCCTTTGCCCTTTCATAAGAACTAAACACTTTAAAATAAAAGAAAATTAATTATAAGCATTTAGATGAAACAAAGAAGCTTTTTGATCAATTAAAAGATGCTTTTGAAAATCAAACAAAAGATATGTATAGAAAATTCAAAGCACTCTTAGAAGGTGCTGATAACGAAAATTTAAGATAAAGTATATTTGCTGGTATTAAATCAACAACTTCTCTTTCAAATAGCATGATTTTAAGTAAAAAGACAGCTGTTGTGAGTATTGATTTATCTAATTCACCATCATCTTCTAATTCTCTTAAAAGATCTATCACATTAACTTCTGAAGGTAAATTATTATTAAATCTTCATATTCATAAATTATTTATTCTTTGTTTGATTGTTTGTTGTAAAGATAATGAAAAGAAACCTCTTAGATAATTAAAGAAAGTGGCCTAATTCCCTAGTTTATCAAACAAAAATGTTTTAGAAGCAATTAGAATAAATGGTTCATTCAATTATAGAATGGAAGATTCTTATTTAAATAATTAGCCTGAGTAAGGCCCATTTGAATTGGAAGATGGCTCAGTATATTATGGACATATTTAGGATTCCAAAAGAAATGGAAGAGGTGAAATAACTAATTGAAGCAATATGGTTAATAATCTATTTTTATTTTATTTTTAGGTAAATAAATGTTTTCTGATGGTGCTTATTATGAAGGATTTTGGAAAGACGATATTCCTTTTGGTATGGGAAGAATTATCAGAAATAATGGTGATCTCTATTAAGGTTAAATTAATAATTTCAAAGCCCATGGCAAAGGTGTTTTTAAGACTCTTAAGGGAGAATATTTGTACAATGGTGATTGGCTAGAAGATTTAAAGCATGGTAAAGGTGATGAAATTATTCAAGATAAATATTATTACAGTGGAGACTTCTAATATGGTAAAAAGCATGGAAATGGAGAAATTAAATTTACTGATGGAACAACATATCTTGGTGAATTTAAGGAAGGAGAAATAACTGGTGAAGGCCAAGTAAATAATTATTTTATGAATTAACATTTTCATTATTATTTTAATTTAGTTTATTTATCCTAATGGAGAAAAATATGTTGGATGTGTTAAGGATGGTTAAAAATATGGAAAGGGATCTTACGTTTGGGCTGATGGAAGAAATTATGATGGCACTTATATGAATAATCTACCTCATGGAAAAGGAATGTTTATTTGGTAAATTTATTGTATTTTCTGAAAACAAAAAATATAATCAAATTAAGAAAAATAAATTATTTATGAATGTTTTAATATTATTTTTAAAAAAGGCCTGATGGATACATATATAATGGTAATTGGGTCAATGGAGTTTAACATGGATAAGGATTGGAAATAGATCCAGAAGGAAACGAAAGAGAAGGAGTATGGGAAAATGGTGTCTGGAAAAATTGGGTTTGAGTTTAAAATTTTCTAAATAAATTATTTTATTTGTTTCAATATCTTGACCTTTGTTCTTTGTTGAGTTTACTTTAGATGATTAAATTAATCATAATTTATACATTCTTAAAATATTGTATTTCTATTTATACAGGTATTTTTTATCAAATTATTACAACTGTATTTTTCCTTCTAATTCAACAAAATGTTTTGGAATAATAATTTTAGTTTAAATAGACAACAATTCTAAATTATTCCTTTCACTTTCTAATATTTATTTTATCTTTCAGATTTATTTATTTATTTATTGATTTGTTAATTTTAGATACATTTAAAATGAAAAAAGAATATGAGGAAAGTTCATAAACCTAAATTTAAAAAAATAAAAAATAATTTTAAATGTTGTTCAATTAATTGCTTTGAAGATTAAAAAGAACCAAAAGAATATTAAACATAAAAATTAATTTTTGAGTTAAATGAAAGAATTAATTAGCAATAAAAATAAAAAACTTAGATTATTAAAATGAATGAATTAGTTAGTTAGTTATTAATTTAGCAAGGAGAATATATATGGATTGATTTAAAAAGATGAATTAATTAATGATATTTATCTATAACAGTAAAAATAAATATTGAAATCAATAGAATAGAGATTAATTATTATTGAAAATTAGGATGATGCATGCACTACAAACAAGTTGTTGTTATTGATTAAAACATGGTATGATAAATTTTATTCTATCATACTTTTCATACAGAATCGATCAAATTAGATGAACTAATTTTATGTAAAGAACTAACATCTGAGAGAACTTCAAAGTTGTTACTATTACTTCCATGGACTTTAGTTGTAATTTCATTTAAATTGCATTAATTTAAGTTAATGTATGAGTTCTCAGATATGTGAGAAGGTTGAGTTGATACATTAGATATCTATTCCATCATTGAGTTACTCGAAGATGAAGATTTTTTTTGCTTAACATAATTACTATTATGTTCATTCTATACTTATTACTATAATTACATTTATTATTGTTATTATTACTATTGTTGTAATTGGAGCTAAATTTGTTGTTATTGCTAAATTTATGATTGTTATTACTATTATACTTATTATTGTTGTTGTTGCTTTAAATTTTTTTGTTGCTTTTTTTATAAATATTGCTTATATTAATAGGATTAGTTTTTGAAGTACTCTTTAAACTTAGGTACTGTTTTTTCAATAGTCTTATAGAGTAGACGTTCATGAGATTTAATAGTGAAAGGTTTTTTGCATTTGCTTTGATATTTAATGTAAATTCTCTCATAAAGTTAATCAATAGAAAATTTATGTTTTGTATCTACTATTTGCTGGTTTTTCATCAACATTTCATAATCTATGAGACTTTATTGCTTTTACTCTTGCTTTCTAATATCTTCTTCAGACTCCCATTTCTCTATTTCTTCATACATTATTTATTCAAGTAAATCTTCTTCTAAATCTCTGTTCATATAAACTTCTTCTTCTAGAGCTGATTTCAGCTTTCTGGTTGCACTTATTATTTGTTCATCATCTGTGGCAACATCATTATCTATAGACTATTTAACAATACAATTATGATGTTATTTTAACAGAAAGTATAAATATTACGTGATCTTAGAGCTTATCTACATATTCATGTGGTATTCCTAGTTCTCTATCTACATAAAGCAAAACTTTAAACTATTTAAGTGCACTACTGTTCAAGAAAGTAAGGTATGTCTAATTTATGTTAAAATTAACTTAACTTAAATTTTTAATTTTTTAAATAAATTACAAAATGGCGTGTTTATTTGATAGCTTGAGTTTCATTTGCAAAAGATTTTTTGCTGCTTTACTTAGAATTTGAGACATTAGTTATATCTTATAAAGGCTTTCTAGATTGAGTTTGGAAGTGATTATTTTAGTATTTTCCATTTTAGTAGAGAGCATTTGAAGCAGATTTTTCATCGTGCTAAATGTGATTTTCATCTAAAAAGTGCTTCTAAGTTAGTTAATATTAGCGATTCTGCTTGATCTTTTATTTAATTAAGAAAGATTGTTTAATTAATTTAGATCCAAAATTTAATTTTTTTCAAATTTAAAAACAAATTAAAATTAAAACAAACTAGAAGCAGCGCATTCTAATATCAATTAATCAATGAATAAATAATTTCTATCAAAAGACTAAGAAAAAAACTATCTTTTTACTGAATATTTTTGTACAAAAATTATTTATTAAAACATGGCACAAATCAAATCAATTTTAATTGGGATTTGTGCTGCTAGTAGAAGATATGATAGAGAATTAGATTCCATCTTTATCATTATTTTTTTATATTTACCTATTCTTTAGAACGAGGACTCTATCCATTATTTAGGTTGGATAGTTTACTAATTTATTTTTGTTTTTATGCTGGAAATTATCCCATGATAGGATTTCTTTAAGCAACCAAGAGTTCTTCACCTTTTCCCATTTAGCTTTACTTTAAATATAGCAGGTAGAATTATTGTGAAAGAGTTTAGATATTTATTAGATATGCTTTATAGTTAGTTATTCAGCCTGAGTCCGTCTGTGTTCTTTTACAAGTTAACTTGTTTTTTGCGCTATTTTATAATTCTGAGTTGTTTTTTTTATAATAAAAATTATAGCCAAATATTATTATTAAATCTTAATTAGTTTTAATAATAAATAAGTCAATGATTTAATGGATATCTCATATTTTACTTAATTTTTTGATATTTTTGGAATATAAAATTGAATTTAATTTTTGATTTCTCTAATATTTATAACTGAATAACTGCCTACTCATTTTATAAGTAACTAAGTAACACTCTCTATCATAATATAAAATTGATTGATGATCATTTCATAATTGCTATATATTCTCTACTTTACTTGATAAACAAATCAATTTTGAATTAAAAAGATAATTCAATTTTAATTTATTTTTAAAAATATTCTAATTAGATTCACAAACTGATCCCTTTCAAAAATTTTAGAAATTATTAAACTAAGAAAAAGCAAAAACATACTAATACCTTATTTGCTTGCACAAAGCTAAAGTGACGATATTTGAAATAATTTTTAAGCTATCTTAGAAATCATCTAAAATTTGAAAATAAAAACTTAAAATATCACGTTAAATTAGAAAAAAATTTGATTGTATATTTTTTATTTTTCATTATTTTAAATATAGACACATATTTTAACATAACAAAGCCAGAATGATTGTATTAAATTATTTTATATTTTATTTTAATATTTTCTTATTTAATTTTATCTTAAAATTATATGAATTAAAATAAACTATAAAGATCCAATCTATTTTGTTTTTATTTGAGTAACCTTTAATTTTGCTTTGTCTTCTATATTTTTATATTTTGTATTTTAAAATTTTAAGGCCACATTCAATCTAATTTTTTCAAAAATTAAGCACCTTAAATTTTAAATCACCTTGACTTCAAGAGTCAACTTAACTTTGAGCAACTACGGTATTTTCATATTACTTAAAATATTTAAAGCCATTATCATAATTTTGAGATAGAAATTGTTTAGAAGTCATCATATAAAATAGTCATTAAGTCTTTTGTTTTATCTGAGATAAATAATATTCATTTAAACAAAATAATTTAGAATTTAAAAGTTTTGAGCAATAAATAATAAATTGAATAAGATTTTTATTAAATGATAATAAATAGTAGAAATTAATTAATTCATTTTTATTTAAAAGATAATTCCTGACAAATAATCTAGTAGATAAAAAAATTTTATTTTACTACTTAAAATATTTAAAGATTTTGATTTAAATTAAAATCAAATCTTCTTTTGATTTGAAAAGTTAGTCTTAATTATTTTAATTTTTTAACTTCTGTAAAATAAATAATTCATTATAAGATATAATAAATTACAAATTTACCAGCAATTAAATCAATTTTTATGTTTAGGATTATAATTGAGGTTTTAGCTCTCTGTTTGATTCATTTACTGAGTAGAGAGATAATTAAGATGGTTATTATTGAGATGCATCATCTGCTTGAAGTGTTGCTTCATTTACATTAGGAATAAAAGATTCACTATTCATAAACAACTACCTTTTTATGAAAAATTGTCATGTCTTTGTTAAGAGGATTTTGTTCATTAAATATTCTCATAATTTTTATTTATTAAAATATTATTTTGGTTTTTACAGATTATATATTTTGAAGATTAATGTAGAATGGATAAATTAAATTCCTAACTTTAGATCAAGCAAGAGTAATAAATAATACAAGTAAAAGTTTTTGTTGAAAATAAAAATTTATATTTTCCTTTTGCTATTTTGATATGTTTTATAAAACAATTATGAAACGAAAATGTATTATAATTTAAAATGAAAGAAGAATAAAAGAGGTACTTGAGCTATCATCTATCATTTACCGTGATTACATAGAATCAATTAACATAAGTATTGGTAAATAAATAAAAAATACATCAATTATTAAGAAGAAGATAATAAAACACTTAACTAATATATTTTAAACTCAAGTATTACATTGCTAATATTAAAAATTCCTATCAAATGGTTATTATTTGAATCAGTTTACGTCTTTAGAAATTTATTTGCCATAGAAAGTGGCAGATTTTCTTGCTTATGAGATAATGTTTAATTTAATATCACTCAAATCCTTTTCAACATTACCAACAAAATCTATTATATATTAAATTAATTCTTTCTTTTAGAACTTTTCTAAATGGTCATTAGTGATCAAGAAGCTAACATCATAACCCTAATATGTTAAGAAATAGATAATCATTTTAATTTTTTGCTTTTAAATTTTTTTACTGGGACGGATTTTCTTCTTAAAATTTAAAATTAATCAGCTCTGACCATAAAATATTATGAGAATCTAGAAGCAATCAAAAAATCGAGTTCATCATTTTTTTTCAACAAGAAACTAATCTTTAAATGAAATTTATTTATTAATTAATGTTTAGCAGCATTGAAGAAGTTAAATTTAGATTTATGATAAAATTATATTTATTTACTCTGCAGGAGTTGACAGAAGGTTCAACCAAACACTTTTCCTTATCACTACGAGCTAAGTAGATTGGATGAAGGACAAGATTTTTAGTGGTTTTGTTATACCCATGTAATTCAACTTCAGGTTTATTATGCTTTTCGACAATTTCGCTTGGGAAATCTTAAAGAGATAAACTAACATCTAAAACTTCTCTCAGTGCATTTGTGTATCCTTCTAAAGTGGAGCTCTATAATATTTTATATGAAAGATGATTTATTTAAAAATTCTTGCTTGATATTGATGATAAAGATATTTTATTTTACCATTTTAATCTTTTCCTTTTAACTTAATTAAATATTTGCCTATATATTTTACTCTATTATTTTATGGATCTTGCTTGTTTGCGCTTTATTTATTTTGTATTGATAATGTATTTATAAATATATCTTGTGTTTTCCTTAAAATTTCTAATTAATTTATTTTAAGAAAACTCCGCATTCATTTATTTCCTCCAATGATATTTATTAATCAGAAACACTTATCAACCCTTTTGATCAAGTAAGTATCTATCAGGTAATAAATAAATTAGCAAGGCCCTATCAAGATATTTAATAACCTATTAGATACGCATAATTTTTAGATATTGAAAACAAATAAAACAACTAAGATATTACATCACTGCATATTTTAAAACTAAAAAAAATAAATATCGTCCTCAATGAGTTAAAAACAAACAATTTCAATAGATTATAATTTGGTCTATTGATTGAATAAGTAACTTTATTATTTTACTCAACTTTGGATTGAATAAGTGACTTTATTATTTACAACGCTTTAGATTCAATCAGAGACTTTACTTGAGATATACTTTTTGTTAATAATTACCATATTAATTAATTGTTATTTAGATTGATTGAATTTTAAATTAATTATTTTGCCGATTTGAACAAGTATTTTAAGTAATAAGTAACAAACTTCTTTTATTTACTTTACAATTATAAATTAAGATAAACGAAAAATATTATTAAAGATAAGAGCATATAAGCTATTTTGAAATATACTAACTAAACATTTAATATTTTTTTTCTTTCCAAAGAGTAAGGAAGAAAAAAATAATTATTTGTCTCTGAATAAGTTAATGACGAGTCAGTCTATCTATCAGTCATACATTTTAAGTCCTCTGACATCTTTAGTAGGAGGGCAGCCAAATTTGTAGAGACTGAAGAAATTAATAATTGATTGGATGAAACTCAAGACAATAAGGAGAATACCAAATGTAAATGGCCAAGCAGCTTTAATAGTCATATTGTTATCAGGATCAGCTCTAATAGATATTTTTGCAAGGTATTCTTCTTAATAATTACTCAAGGTAGAACAATAGTCACTATTTCTTGCTGTTGGTAAGTTGCTAAGACGATCTTTTGTTTAAAGAAAATAAATTGAATACTATGGAAAGATTAAATTGCATATAATTTACCTATTTCATCAACTCCCTTTGAACAAACTATAAGGGAACAGAATCTTTCTTGATTAATAATGATTACACCTGCAATTGCTAATATGCATAAAAGGAGATCAAATACTACAGTAAAATGAAGAAAGATTGAGGACCAAAACATTTCTTTAAGTAGCAATGCTAAGTTTATCAATAAAAAGACAAGGGCTGCTACAGGCAGTGTCAATATCTAAGTATCACAATAGTTGCCAATCATGTATAGCACAATAATTATATTGCAAATGCATATAAGAATGTTGAAGATTATAAAAACTGTTCCAATTTTTCCTTTAATTGACTTGGGAAACTATTTATAAAGAAATGGATTAATTGAGTGAATAAGAGAATCCTAAATTAATAGTATTTTTTTACTTGTGCTAACATTTTATCTATTTTTCTTTGATTTCCTTTTAAGCTGCTTTTGTAGATTTTTGGATAATTATTATTTTTTTAGAAAATTTAATATCAAAATCTTTTTAATTCTAAAAATTTAAATTGTGCTAAGACAGCAAACAAAAGTACATCTATCTATCTATCTTTTATCAGATTAAGAAGAATAGCTTTAAGTAACTTTATAAGATATTCAACGCAATTATTGTTCATTAAAAAATATTATTTACCATTGCTTTTTTTTATCATTACTCATATTTGAATTTAATTTTATTGTTTATTTCTTTTTTACCACACATTTAGACTTTCTTTTTTTATTTCATTCAAAACTTATCTGCCAAATAAATAATAAAAATATGCATTTTAAATAACTATTCGTATAAGAATTGCATAGAAAATTTTAGAAGCATCTTTTTTAGTGAGTGAACTAGTAAGATTTACTGTGTAATTAAATGTAATTTTTTTACTCAAATAAATGTAAATTAAAATTAAATTTTGATAGAATTAGCTTTGGGTCAAATTAAATAAATTTTTATCTTTTTTTGTTGTTAAATTCAATCTTTCATCACAAAGAATTTACAATCATTGAATAGATTATATTATTCCAAGTTTAATGGATCAATTAATTTCTTTATAAATTTTTTCAATCCCATTAAGTTAATTTGTGTAATTAAAAGTTAACTAATAAATCAAATTTTCTATTTGAAAAGTCTTCTACTTCTCTTAAAATTTATGAATTTAATTCTAGATCTAATTACGAAATAATAATTATTTGAAATTTTTATATCCATAAATAAAATATTAAAAATATTTAATAACCAATAAATGAAAATATTAATTTTTTACAAAATTTATTTATTTTTTTTATATTGAATATTAACAAATATGATATAAATTTCAAACAATTTGCTAGAGTTATTATCTTTATTGAATTATTGAGGCATAATTTTTAAATCTACCTTTACCTTTCTCTTTTGTCAATATCTATTCTGAATAGTTTGAAAGAATTAAATGATATTTTATAAATTCTACCTATTTTTTATTTTTTTCAAAACAGATTAAAAAATAAGGTTTTGAACGAATAATATTTTTTTTAATATTAAATGATTATATTCAGTGATGCAAATGAATAATGATTTATTGAAAAAAAATATATTTGAAACAATATTATCTCTAATATTTGAATGAACAAATTTGCTTGAAACAAAATTATTCAAAATAAAAATAATTTTCGAATAGTACTTTTTAAATTTTAAATTCAAAAATTAATAATCTTAATAAATTTTTTTGATATCAAACAAAAAATCTTTTTATTTTTCTTATTTATTCAAATAAATTCTTTCAATAATTCTACTAATTTGTTATACATTTTATTTAAATTTAACAAATAAGAATACATCGCATAAAATCAGAACTTGAATTTTATTTTAAAAACTAAGATAAATTTCTTAAATTATCCATAATTATTTAAAAATAAATATTTTACAATTCCTAACAACTTCAAGTGAGTAAGTGAGTGAGAAAGGTAATATCTATTTAAATTTTTTATTTTATTTACTTTTTTTTCTAAAAAGGATTTTTAGCTCAATAAAATATTTTTTCTACATTTTACCTAACTTTAGAAGCTTTTTAAAGATAAATCAAACGTTTGGAATAAATAATACATTTAAAAACTATTCCAAAATCTAATTTGTTAAATAACTTTTTATTTTAAATATACTATGAAAAATATTTGCTTAAGTACATTTTATAATTAAATTACCATAGGTTTATTTATTATTAAGCATCTGTGTTGTGCTCTAAAAATCCTAATATTGGGTAAATAATTATCCTCTATTTCCCAAAATTTTTAGTTAATTTATTTTTTATACTTTTTATGGAGTATTTAATTTATTTACTTAATTCCTTTAATAAATCTATTTCTTCTATTATTTTCTTTATTTTTTTAAAATTTAAATATTGATTTTTATGAGCTTTTTATAACACAAATTTTTTCAAAAACCTTCTTTTAATAAATTAACTTATTCTATTGATATTAAAGTAAGTTTAAAATCTATATTTTGTATGAATTTTAAAAAAGTAAACCAAGGGTTTCCATTATTAGTTTTTTCAACAATTTGTGTGATTAATTTAAAATAAAAAATAGGTGATTAATCAAATAAAAACCCTAATTACATTCGCAAATTTTGAAGTTATCATTAAAATCGCAATAATTATTTTGGTCAACAATTATTTTCATAATATTCTTAAATATAAAATTTTTAGATTTGAATGTAGCTAAACTATAAATCAATAATTATTTTTGAGTTTGATCAATTTATCTATAATTCATTAAAATTAATACAAACCATCTATTTATAAATAAATTCCAATTATTATAAAAACTTTTATAGGATAAAGTATCAAAAGATTTATAACATGAAATATTCAATATAGAAACTATTTTTTATGCATTTATTAGTAAAAATCTTAATATTTAAAAATATGAAATCAAATTTTTTAATATGGATCATTAAATTTTAATAAGTTAAATTTCTTATATTATTATTTTTAAAATAATTTAAATTAATAAAAAACCAAAGTATGATAAAATGAATAAAGAGTAAATATGTTTGATTAATCTTCTTAATTAAATTTGTATTATATTCTATTTTTAAAGTTATTAATTAAAAAATTTAAAGGAAAAAAATTAATAATTAAATATTTAATTAATTCTAAATTTATTTTTAATAAATATAGTCATAAAATGTTTTAAAATGTAAAAAATAAATCAATATAAAGTATATATTAATTTAAATACTAAAATAAAAATTAGACATAAAAATAAATCATACTATTTATATTATCCTAAAAAAATAATCTTAAACTTTCTAATAAATACTATTCAATTTAATACTTTTAAATATTAATTTAAGTCTATCTGTTTTTTATTCAATATCATTAGCAATAAAATTTAATCTATTTTAAAATCAAAATAAATTTAAATACTTTTTAAATGAAAATCCAATCATTTCTATTTTACATTAGATAATTCTTTCCTTAAAAGTTCTTCAACTTATATTTCTGTATTTTTATTAATCAAATTCCAACTATTTATTTATGATATTAAATATTTTAAATAAAATATAATATGAAAAAAAAAAACTATTTTAAAAAATTTTTTGAAAGTTTAAAAATTTTTTA
>JH720398.1:0-13779 GCA_000231825.2 Tetrahymena elliotti 4EA
AATCTTCAAATATCTTAAATTTTATAAATTATTAAAATGATTGAAACTTTTAAAAAAAAATTAATCAAAGAAAAAAATATTTGATAAAACAACAAATTTAAGGTATTCTTATTTCAATTTAACTTCGAAACAAATTTTGGTTTTTTTTTTATAAAAAACCCTTTTTATTCAAATCAAAGAAAAGAAGACTCAGATTTACTTAATAAATTTTATTTGGAATATTATTTTTAGTTTTTTGCTAAAATATTGTAAATTAGATATTTTATTAGTTCCTATTTTTATTATTTTGATTACTATCTAAATAATTTTATAGTTAAAGCATTAACTTTTAATAATGTATTTTTTTCAATTTCTTTAATTGATTTTTTAATTTTTTAGAAAACAAAAAATTATTTGCTTACAAGTTTTAAAATATCTTGAACATATCAAGAACTGATTCCTTAGTGTAGTGGTTATCACGTCAGTCTAACACACTGAAGGTCCCGAGTTCAAACCTCGGAGGAATCATTTTTTTAACATGAGAAAAAATAATAAAATTTTAATTAAATGATTTTGTTACATTCTTTTCTAACCTTTTGATTGATAAAATCTTTTTTTTAAAGATTTTTATTTTTAATTTTAGAAAGAATTTTTAGTTAAAATGATGCAGATTTATTCAATATAATTCATGAATTGATTCCTTAGTGTAGTGGTTATCACGTCAGTCTTACACACTGAAGGTCCCGAGTTCAATCCTCGGAGGAATCATTTTTTGTATTTCTAAATATTTGAATCAAAATGTAAAATATTAATCAAAAAAATCATTTTTATTTTCATTAAATACCTTTTCAAATAAATTCTTCTAAATAAATTGGTTTCATATATTTTACAGGTTAGCTTATCAGTGTTATCCACTGAAGATCTCAATTATATTATTTTGGAAGAATTGTTTTCTGTTTGTTTGTTTTTTTAAACTAACTCTTCAATAAGAATTCTAAAAATTAATTTTCTAAAAATGTTTTCATATTAACAGCAAGTAAATTCCAATGAGTATATCATGAAATGATTCCTTAGTGTAGTGGTTATCACGTCAGTCTTACACACTGAAGGTCCCGAGTTCAATCCTCGGAGGAATCATTTTTTATTAAACAGTTGGTAAGGAAACTTATCAATTAGATTTGATATTAAAAATAACAAAAGATGATGAGTAGCTAATCATTATCTCTTTAGCTATCATTTTTATTGAAATCATATAAAAAATATAGTATGATATTTTTAACTTGAATAGAAACGATTCCTTAGTGTAGTGGTTATCACGTCAGTCTAACACACTGAAGGTCCCGAGTTCAAACCTCGGAGGAATCATTTTTTTATTTTTGAAAATATAAATGAATTAATAAAATCACAAAATAAATGATACAGCAACTTGAATAGCATAACATATGAAATACTTAGATTCATGGATAATACAAATAAATAAACAATTAAAATTTAGAAATAAAAATTCATATTAAGTTAGATAGAATTTCTTATTTTTTTAATGCAAGTGATAAGGAGAGCGACCTAGATGATTGCTTGAATTACTCTAAAACTTACTTTTTTCGTTGATACTATTAAGATATGTAAAGGCTCTTGTCAACTATTTTTTATTGTTTTTCGAAATTTGAAAGATCAACAAGAGATTTATTTTTTTAGACTTTTTTCATTTGTTCTTCCAATTTATCATGCATCATTTGCTATCTTTCTGTCAGACTTATTTTGTGAGCTTGTATTTTTTCTTCATGCTTCTCTATCTTTTCAGCTAATTTTTCTTTTTATCTCTCTTCTTTTGTTTCCAATTAAGTTTTTACTTTTTCTCTTGCAACTACTTTCTTTTTTTCTATTTTTTGTCTTTCAACAAAGAATTATTTTAGAGATTTTGCCTTATTTTTCATCTATTATTTATTTAACTTAATAAAGCATTTAAACTTAAAATATTTTTACTTTCTATTCAATATCTAGATGGCTTTAGATTAAAGACTTAATAACACTTTCGTCTTAAGCTCTTTATTATTCTACTATACTGTCTATCGTTTTATTATATCTATTCTTTTATCTTACAACTCTTTATCTGTGAAGATTTTAAACTTGCTGCAATAGTTATGTAGACTTCATCTGCTTTTCATCAATTTACTTCTATAATAAGTACCTTTCTTCTTCTATTCTCTCCTCTTTTATAGATTGCTTCTCTTTTATCTTAAGTAACTTTGCATCTAAGTTATTGTTGTTCTTTAAAAACTCTTCTCTTTCCTTTTACAATTATAAAATCAAAAAAATATTAATTAAACTATATGCTATTGCTATTGTTAGTTTATTACTTTCTCAAGCTGAATCTTCTTTTCGATTGCTCTTGATTACAAAAAATCCATCCTTCTAAATTTATTCATAATCTTTTCTTCTTTGACTTCTTGTATCCTTTGAACTCTTTCAAAAACTTTTTGAAACTTCTATTTTTGATCAGTTTATCTCTTAAGAAGTTTAATTTTCTCAATCTATTCATTTTTCTTCATTCTTTACTCAAGATTTTCCAGTGATTAATTATATTCCAGCTCTCTTTATTTCTTAGTATCAATATATTGTTCTACATATTTTTCAAGTGCTTATTCTTCTTTCTGTGCTCTTTTTATTTGTTCTTTCACTCTGTCATCGTAAGTTAATATACTGTTTTCAATAGATTTATTCAATAGTATAAATGACTTATTACATTTTCCAGAGAAACTACCATTTAAATTCAAAATATCTGATTATGTTTAATTTAACCTTTGCATAGAATCTTATTAATTGTTATTTTATGTATACACAGTTTATGAATTTTAATTTCTTTTTAAGGTCTATCTACAGCTCATGAGATCTTTTAACTTTTCATAATGCTCAGTTACATACTAAAGATAAACAATAAGCTTTTTAAGATAATTTTAATTGATACTTGTATTTAAAGTTTTTAAATGCAATGACTCTGACATGTTGTACTCTTTACAAAAGTCATCAAAAGATTTTAAACTTAGATCTTATTAAGATAACCCTTTAGTTTGCATGGCTCTCTTCATATTAGGAGAATCACAATTAAATTAACAAAAGAATATGCTATATTTGTTTGGATTTCTTATGAGTCTTTCCCTTTAATCTAAAGGTAATATATTTTAATTTATAGCTTCATCAAGTAATCTCATTGATATTACAGGCATTTTATTTCCTTCACTACTATATTCAATATTATTTTTTTTCTTTTTCTTTTTCAGAATTTCTTTATACTACTTCTCATAATCAAAGTAATCATCTTCATCTACATTATATTTTGGTATTTCTTTTACTTCTGTCAAGTAAGTGCCATTGTTATTCTAAATTAATAAATAAAAATTATTGTAGAACATATCATGATTTATTTTAAAAACCAAGCAAAGCAACAATATAAAGATATCTTAAAATCATAAAAAATTAAAAAATTAAAAGCAATAAATGAAACTACTTATTATTTTTGAGTACTCATTATTTCTTTCCTTTTAAATATCTACTTTTTAGTAACCTTTTCCAATAAATTTGTTAAGGAGTAATTTATTAATTTAATGCTCTCAACCTAAATATTTGATCACAATTTAATTATTTTGCAATTACAGTAATTTATAATGAAATAACAATATTAGTTATAATTTATTAATTGTTAAAGTATATTATTAAATTAAATAGTAAGATAAAACATATTCATTATATCTTAACAAAGTCTAACAAATCTTGGTTCATATCTCAATTATCTAAAATAAATCTCATATTTAGATGATCGTTTAAATCTTTATTATGTTTATTAAACAAGAAATTATCCTTTTCTACCAATCTTAAAATATTTTTACTAATAATATTATTTTAAAATCAGAAATTGCAAGTAAGATAATTAAATTTCAATTATTAATTTATAACTATTAAAAAACCCTTCTTTTTAAAGATATTTCCTAAATTCTAAAAAAATAACAATGTAAATAAAACTTAAATTTGGTGACTATTTTAAGTTGCCAAAAATGAGGTTTTGGAACTTAAAGTGATTGATCTTACTAATGATAAAGAAAAGAAATCTAAATCAAGGCCATTCTTAAGCAATAAAATTCTAATAAGGAAAAACTATAGCTTTAATAATACTCTTTAAATTATTAGACTCCATTAACCTAAAATAAGCAATTAATAATAGAAATGTATATGATCTATCATTTATTTGTGTTTTGAAAAAGTTTTATTTTTATTTACTAAATGTGTAAAACAAGTGAATAAACTTAAGATTTAAAAAATTTTATAATTATTTAAAATCATTACTAAAATAACTTTAGAATAATATTTTAAAATCAAAATTCAAAGTATCTTTGAAGGTTTTTACATAATTAGAAAATTTTTTGCAAATATGATTTAAGAATCAAATAAAAAGAGAATAAAAGGTTAGTTAAAATAAGGAAATTTTGAATATTTAAGAAATAAAAGAATAATGTACATGAAATAAGAAAATTTTATACATGAGTACACTATTGGTAAAATTGAATTTGATTGTTTGATAGTATACTTTATATATTAACTATAGTGATTTGATAAGGCAATTAATAGTATGCAAATACTATATTTTATATAAAAGATAAATTAGTTTTCTCTACATATGCAATATCTCTCCAAATAGGGAATTAATTGATAGGTACTATCAAACGTTAAAATAGGAGGAGTACTTTATTATTTCAGTACTCGCTACTTCAACGTAATATAGTTAGTAGTATTTATATAATTTAATTAATACTTTTAGTTGATATTAATTTATTTTTTTATATTCACAATTTTATATTTTATATTTATGCATAAAGCTCATCAGTCAGTCAGCTGCTAGCTCTTAAATTAATTTAATTATTTTTGTTTGTAGTTTCATCATGCTTTAAATATTTTTACAACATCTTCTATTTTAGTTCTGCAGATAGGACATACTTATAGTGTTTTAGAGCATTTTATGCATGAGGAGTTATGTCTGCAAGGTAGGAAAACTGCATCTTTATCTTATGAGAAGCAAATGAAGCAAGCATCATTCAAAATTTCTTTTTACACTTCATGGTCGAATTTACAATTATAACTGCTAGTAGAACCTATTTTGATGATAGTATTATTTTATATTTCCCATTCTTAGCTTGTTTCACCTTCTTTACTAAGTCTTATCCAAGTTCTTTTTTATATTTTATTAATAATTATTATTTTTTTAAAATTAAAAAAAATGTTACCCATTAGTTGAAGCATTATCTTCCAAGAAGAATTAATTGTTCATGAAATAAATTTTAGCATGAACATTTGATAGATGTTAGTCATCAGGTAACTTTATTTTGTTTGATGGCTTTCTACCTATAGATACAAATCCAGGTTAATCTCCTGTATTCTTTATTTCCAGCTGTTTTTAATTAGAAAATAAATTAATAGAAAAATAAATGAAAAATTTACCATGTAATGCTTAGGGTTTGTTGGCTTAGAATCTTCTAAAATATCTAATGATATAATTTGATTTTCGAAATCTAAATCAGAGACTTCAAACTAAAATGAACCCATCTCAAAAAGCATTCCTAATGTAATGGGAACTCTATCCTTAACCTTTATGAAAGTACCTGTTGAGGAGCCTACATCTTTAATGTAAAATTTCTTTTCATGATAAACGATTTCTGCATGGTATCTAGAAATAGATTCTTCCAAGATTAAAATTTGATTAGAAGAGTGCCTTCCTATTTTACCACCTTCTTCCTTTACACAAAAGAAATTAGTTTATATCCCCTCTACTGGCTCTATAATAAGGACATTTTTAATAGGTGCTGAATCTTCACTTGTATTGTTGTTAATTTCTGTATTTTAATCTTAAACTTATGTATACTCGTCAAGGTTTTCCTTGTCTTCTTCTGATGATGAATCAAGCTTACTATCGCAAACAGGTAGTCTCAATCTCTAATTTTCCTAAAAATAAAGAATAGAAAAATTTACTTGATTGATTTTATAACTAACTGTTAAAGTAAATAGATTGAAATTATAATTTCTATTTATTTTGGAAATGGTTATTTAAATTGTTGAATTGAAATGTATTAAGACTAAAATTCTTTCTGTTTGAAATCGTTAAAAGAAGTTCAATCAGAATAAATACTTTCTAAGAATAGAAATCTTGCAAAGTTATTTTTAAAGGAGGTGGTTTATTTCAAAAAAATAGCCAATTATTTAACAGATAAAAAATATATAATAACTTACTTATTTATTATAAGCGTTGCCTTGATACTTATCATTGAAGCTTTACTTTACATTATTTGTGTTCATTTCAAATAAATATTTGTCTTCGTTGGCAAAGTTTTAGAGAGACTAGCGATTAGAAACATTTGTTTCCTCAAAGCTTTGCATTTTCTTAAAATTATTAGCCTTTATCTTATTATCAATCATCATAATTTATTAAGAGTTTTAATGCAATTCGCTAAGGACAATTTAATTTGGCTTTGATTCTTCTTGGAAAGTCTTTAAATACTAAGAATAAGTTTATATACCAACTGAGATCCCTATTTAAATATTAACAAAGTTCTTTGTATTTTACTCATTAAATAATTATTTTAGTGGAGATCAAGTTCAATTTATGATCAACCTTTCAATTTAATCATTCATAAAAATTACAGTTCAAAATTTTTTTTCTTTAGATAGCGTTATCAATTTTGAGATCATTCTATAAGTCATCGCTGGTTAAAGTGTTTAAACAAGAGCCATCAATAGTATTTTCCTCTGTTTTTAAAAAGAAAGTAAATTTTATTTGATTATTTTTTAATTTGGTGCTGTTAAAGTAAAATATTCTCAAAATTAGATATTATTTCAATGAATAAATGATATGGCGCATCAATGCGTTGAGGTGTAAAAATATAATTTTGTAAATTAAAAAAATAAACTTAAATCATTTACTAAATTAAGGAGCATACTTATCAAGACCTATAAACTTCAACCATTCTAATACGTCCTCTTAAGACCAAATTAAAGGATCTTTTGGTAATATCTCTCTCAGTTTTTAGAAATCCATGTTTGTACTTCTATTTATTAGATTTTTGCTATCACTTTAATATTTGAAGAAACAAATTCTTTACTTTTGATTTTTTTAGAAATCTTTTAATTATTATACTCTTTTTTACTGTGACTTAATTTGATTACGCTTAACCAGCATCTGCTATTTGAAAATTCTTCTTTTCTTTCTCATAAAAAATTAGCGCATTCATAATCAATGCTTTAAAAAAAACAAACCAACAAACTATCTGCATTCATTTCTTCTTTTTTTCCTATTTATTATTATCGATTATCATCAAAATTTTTCTTTGCTTCCTTTCATATTTCCTTTTTGATTGAATAAATATTTGATTATATCATTTCAAATACCAAAAAAATTAAAATTTACTCTAGATAGTGTTTGGTAACGAATTTAATTAAAATTCCCGTTGATTTTTTTAAATTTCTAAATCTTTTTTTCACTTTATTTAAATCAGCATGTCAAAATGAATGTACAATTATAATCATTAGAAGTATAGATTTTTATAAGAAATTATAAATATCAATACCTCATTCTTAAAACATTCTGATGAAACAAAGCATTTACATTTTTAGAAAAAAAATAATTCTAATTTAATAAAATAACCCTTAAGTAGAACTTTTAAATATTCTTTTCCAGTTATTTTTGAATATGTTAAGAATTAGATATTACAAATTAATACCATTCCATAAAAATCATCTGCTAATATTTACTTATTCATTTTTATAAATATAAAAAGAATCACATAATTATATATGTTCATTATTATTAAAAAGAAATTATGTATTAAAAAGTAAAAAGGTGTATGATAAATTTTCAAAAATGTTACAAATTCTTGATTTTAGTAAAAATAAAGAAGATTTTTGCTTACAAAATTCATCTAAATTTATACAAAGAAAATTTAAATTAAAACAGTCGGTTTAGGTCAAATAAACATTCAAACTCATCTATTACTAAAATAGAAAAAAAATTTTAATGAACAAAAAAATTAAAACCAAACATAAAAAAAAATAAAACCCAAAAATGATAAAAATTTCTTAATAATTTTCAACATATTTTTACATGATATCAATTTAAATTTTGTTTATTTCAAGCTTGAGATTAATTTTTTTTTGAATAAAAAAACAATTAAAATATTTTATTTATATTTGAAATAAATTTAAATAATATTAATTTATTTATTCAAGTTTATTCAATGGTAATTAATAAGTTTTGTATTTATTTTCTACCAATTCATGATACTTGATGAAATGTTAGGATTGGATGAAGAAGAGGTAAATATTTCCACTAAACTATTTCCATACGCTCAACTTGATTATAACTCAGTTAGATCTTCTGAAGATCCCTTGTCTTGCTTAAAAGTTAATTTCTTATTTTGATAAAAAATACTAATTAATTAAGAGTAAATAATAATTAGATTTGTTAAACTTTAGATAGATTTTAGATAAATGATATTTAGTTTTTCTAAATTTTAAATATTTTTACTAGTTTTGCTAGGGGTTGTGAAATCGGATCCACCAAGATAACCAACACCTACTCCTACTATTCAAATCAATTTTGATACAATTAAAGACATATCTTACAAATTAGAACCTGGAGAATTATTAAGAATATCATTTAATCCTGAAAAATATGATATTTAATCAATATAAGTGCAAGAGAAATTAGCTAATGTAACACTTTCAACTTCACCAGCTTTTTTTATGAAAATATTTTTATTGCATTAACTGATTGAATATTTATTCTGAATTTTTAAAATAGGGAACATTAGTAGATAGAACAACAAATAATTTTCCATACTTAATGATGCTTAGCAAATTCAATTTAGGAGGATGCACCTCTTATCAAAGTTAGGCTGACTATAAAAAGCTTTTTACAGTGAGAGTTAACCTTAGCAATGATGCTGATAATGTTTAAGCAAGATTTGCTGATGTTTTATACTACAAGCAAAATAAAACATTCTTAATGGTGTCTACTGATTTCAATTTTTTCAGTGTAAAAAATCTTATTTAATCTTCCTAAATACAAATTAACTTAAAACGCAAAAAAAAAAATTGAATCTGCTAATATTTTTAAGATCTCTCTTAATAACAAAATTTTCAATATTAATATTAATTTATTTAAAAAAAGTACTCATATGTCAGTCTAGGAGAGATTTAATAACTAAATACTGATGATCTTCATAGTTTTGCAAACTTTAAAGAGTTAGTTAGTATCAAACAAGATTAAGAACCTTGGGTAAAAGGTGTTATATTTGAGAATAGGAATGATAAAAATACAGGATATATATTTACTCCAGATAAGGCCTATCGTTTGAAAAGTTTTTAAGTTTCTGATATTAAAACTGATATGGTATTACTAAATTCATATAAATCTAGAGATAAAATCCATTCAGTAATTATTAATTATTAGATATGAATTTTAAAGCTTTGAAAATGTATTAATATACTAAATATCTATTTTAAACAGGTGGTAACATATGAAGATAATAGTATTAATTATATTTTCACAGCTTCTGGTATAGATGGTGTTGATATCTATCAAATTAATGGCGATTTATCTTTGTCCTTTGTAGCAACATTAACAAAACAATCTTCTGATAGAGTATATGGAATTGTCGAAAAGATACCATAAGATTGCATCTTTAATATTGTCAAGATTAGAACAGTTGATTAAGGATAGTCAAAGATTTTTATCTTGTAAGAAAATAACCAAGGCCTTCATATCTTACTTTTAAATAAGCCTTCATTAATAAATGATCCTATTATTTTCCAGTATTAATACTTTATTGGAATCCCTTTCATTTCATCTTTTGATGCCCACAGATATTCCATGTCAATTACTCTTGGAACAAAAACTTACTAGTCTGGTTTGGAGATCTTCTTTGATAAAAATAACTACTATACAAACTAGTAAATTAATGATAAATTATTTTTTAAACCTTAATTAATGAATAAATATTCTATGAATCATAGTTTTGGGGACGATGAAATTTAAGTTGATGATGTTGTTCTTGATCAAAATTCATTGAATGCCATTTGGATTGGTGATGATATAGGAAAAGCTTATAGACATTCTATTTTTAGACAAAACTACTAATTTTAGGAAAATATTTATGAAGAATTCATTGATTTGACTGGAGATAATCATATTATATTCTTCTAACACGAATTTTACAATTTAGTTTTTGCATTAGGCTAAAGAAGATTAGAAGTCTTTAATGTGACTAATGTTGTATCTTAGGTAATTTAAATAAAATTTTTTTACATTTAGAAGCTACTTATTATCTTCTTATCCATCTATTAGATTAGAATAAACTTAAGCAAAAATACAAAAAAAACTAATTTCTGCTTAATTCTATCCATTTTTTAATGATATTCTTTCTAAGCCTTTATTTCTTTAGTTAAATATTTTTTTAAAAAATATCCATATTAAAAAATACAAAAAAATGAAAGAGGTAAAAATGGGAATAGCAAAACAATAATCACAAACTCTTAAAAAATAGAATTAAAGAAGAAACATATTTTACTTTTGACAGAAAAATAAATTTATTATCTTAATATGATACTAGATTTTTATTTTTTTTTTAAATTTTAATTTATATTAGGTCCTTTGCTCTACTAATGAAGGTGGAGTTAACAAATCTTACAATGTAACTTTTACAACTAATTATTGCCCTGATGAACAAGCAGCTGAGGGTAAAGAATAAGATGCATTATTTTTGTTTAAGAAATGCTCTGTTAGTTTAAATTTAAACTTCTAGACTATTGATGTAGCAGTAACTTCAGCAAATATTGGTCTGATTGTTGGATTAACCATCGGATTATTTGTTTTATTAGTAGGAATTCTGTTATTTGTTTATAATCGCTACAAAAAGAACAAAGGTGAAATAAACACTCTTAATGATGAGAAAAAGAAGTACATGAATATTGAGTCAGATGAACATAATAATATGAGATAAAACGACTAAAACAATCATATCTAGCATTAGTTTGATATATAATGAAAGAATTTAATTTAAATATCATTTTTTTTATTGAAAAATAATTGTTCATTTATTTTTTAAAATTTATTTATGTTATTTGTTTTTCCTTTTAAAAATCCAGAATATTTTTTCGATAGCTAGTCAAGGTTAAGAATTATGCATTTTTCTTCTTAGAGAAAGAAAAAAAGGAAAAATGATTTAGTTATTTTATTTTAAACTATTCTTACTTTTTAAAATATTTGTTGATTTTCAAATTCTTAGTTTTTTAAACAAATTCAAATACAAAAACTCCTTATAATTTAGTATAGTTTTTTAGCTCCTAAAAAACTTTTAAGAACAAACAAATAACAAAAAAATTTTAGAATTCAGTTAGAAAATTATTTCTCATTTGAAAAACGTTTAGTTAATTTTTTAAACAAAAAATAATAAATCAAGTGATTTTAAATTTAATCAAAATAATTAAAAACATAATTAAATAGATTAAAGATAAAATATATGATTAAAAAAGATAAATAAATTTGTATAATCAGACAAGATTTTTATTTATAAATTGCTTAAAGCTTAAAATGAAATTAATATATAAAGTTGTAATATTGTATGGCACAAGCCTGAAATAGGCAATACCCTAGGGTACTATATATATATAAATAACATTAATAATAATTATTAAATTTAAAAAAAAAGTAATATCAGTCTTTTCATTAAAACCTATTATTATTTCAATGTTAATATTGTAATTTAACTAATCTTTTTAATCTTTTTGCTAAGAAAAGCTTTGGTTTTAATCCTTATGAACCCATTTCATTAATACTATTGTAACTTTAAAAAAATTATAAAAATAAATGTTGTATAAAGAGATATACAAAAATTAAGAGAAAAACTTAAAATTTGAATTATCTGGAAAGAACAATTAAAATCAAATGAATGAACCAAACACATCAAGTAAAATAACCTAAATCAGCGAATCTTCCTTTTATAAATTAAAATTTTATTTATTCTTTAATTCAAAAATATACAATTAATATTGAAACACTATTTTTACCTTAAGTAAAGACTCGATGTTTAGGGATGAGATCACTTTGCTAAGCTACATCTTAGTCCTTATGCACCCTTTTAATCAATTTTATTAGATCTTATAAAAAAAAATGAGAAAAATTTTTAAATTTGAAACAAATAAAAATGAAGAATAAATGAAACAAACAAATATCAAGTAAACCAAACCAAATCAATCATGTGTCAGTTATTCATAAACTATAATCTTTATTTATTTTTTCATTCTCTCAAAAATGTGTAATTAATAAAACACTATTTTTACCTTAAGTAAAGAGTCAAGATCTAGAGATTAGAGCACTTTGATAAGCCAGATTCTAATCCTTATGCTCCCATCTCACCAATGGTATTGTGACTTTTAAAAAAAAAATTGAACAAAGAAATATTTAAAAGAATGAGAAAAACTTAAAAATTTAACTGAAAAAAACAAATAAAAATGAAAGAATGAGTCAAAAAAATATCAAGCAAACAAACTCATTACAATCTTTATTTACTTATTCATTCACTAAAACATGCATAATTAATATTGAAGTGCTATTTTTACTCTAGGTTGAGAGTCAAAGCTTCCAGATTAGAGCATTTTACTAAATCAGATCCTAATCCTTAAGCCCCCCATCTCACCAATATGATTGTAGTTTTTTAAAAATTATTAAAATAAATGAATAAAGAAATATTTAAAATAATGAGAAAAGCTAAAAAACTTGACTGAAAAAAACAAATAAAAATGAATGAATGAGTCAAAAAAATATGCAGTAAACTAATCCAAATTATTAACTCATCAATCAATCTCTAATAAATCAAAGTGTTTATTTTTTCATTCATTTAAAAATACATACAATATTGAAGTAGTATTTTTACCTTAGACAAAGAGTTAAAGTTTACAGATTAGAGCATTTGGCTAACTCAGATCCTAATCCTAATGTACCTATTTCACCAAGAAAAACTAAAATAAAAATGAATGAATGAGACAAAAAAATATCAAGTAAACCAATCTAAATTAATTAGTCATAAATTAAAGTCTTGATTAATTTTTTCGCTCATTCAAAAATGTAAAAAATATTGAAAAAACAATTTTTACTAGAGGTCAAGAATCAAAGTTTAGAGATTTTAGCAGACGGCTAACTCTAATCCTAATGCTTGAGCACCAATTTAACCAATACTATTCTACCTTTTAAAAAAACATAAAAATATTTAATAAAGAAATGCTTAAAAGAATAACAAAAACTTAAAAGTTTGAATTAAATCTAAAAAAAAGCAAATAAAAGTTTATGAATGAGCCTAAAAATAGCTAGAAACCAAACCAAATAAATAGACTTGTCAGTTGCTCATAAATTAAAGTCTTTATTTATTTTTTCATTCTTTCAAAAATGAATAATGAGTATTGGAACACTATTTTTACCATAGGTCAAGAGTCAAAATTTAGATATTATAGCACTTTGCTAACTCAGATCCTAATCCTAGTACTCCCATTTCACCAATATCATTTTCACTTTTAAAAAATTAAAAATATTTAAGAAAGAAATGTTTAAAAGAAAGAGGAAATCTTAACAATTTTATTTAAATCTAAAAAGAACAAATAAAAATGAATGAATTAACCAAACAAAAATCTAGCAAAATAACCCAAATTATTCAGTCTTTAGTCTGATAAATTAAAATCTTTATTTATTTTTTTCTCATTCAAAAATGT